>CM076583.1:35190660-35406249 GCA_034641835.2 Pinus albicaulis
CCCTACCCATATTTGTTTGGAACTAGATGAATTAAAACCGCTCCTTGGCTCTGAGATAGACATTGCAAAACCGCATTCCCATAAAAAGGAACCGACCACCAAGGTAAAGGCAAAGAATTGCATACCAATCACACATGTGCTCTCTGCAACAACTATGGGCACTATACCCACCATTTCCCAAATATCTCGCGATATAGGGATGCCCTACATGCCATCAAGCGATCCTATCAAGAGGATCCCCCCACCCAATCTGTCGGGGATGAACCTCGTACCATCTTGTACCTACAGGAAGAACGAAGGTCACCAGAAAGGCAACCATTTTTCCCTCCTCCCCCCAAGCCACCATACACCAACCAGGGATAGGGAAACCTGGTTGCCTTATCCTCTTGAGTTATCACGTGCCTCGATTACTGCAGACAGTTTGATCGAGTCTTTGACCCAAGACCTAGGCAGCAATAATCTGTATTCAGGGAGTTACTAGGCACGTTGTCTACTGCAAATGGTTTGATATGGGTCTTTGACCCAAGATCACCTAGGCAGAAGTAGCACCCATGATACTCAGAGACTTACCAGGTAGGTAGATTCTACAGACGGCTTGATCAGGTATTTGACCTAAGATCACCTAGGTAGCAGTAACACCCATGATACTCAGGGAGTTACCAGGTAGGTAGATTCTGCAGATGACTTGATAAGGTCTTTGAACCTATATCTCCTAGGCAGCAGTAACAACCAGGTAGGTATATTCCACAGACAGATTGATTAGGTCTTCAACCCTAGATCTCCTAGGCATTAATAACAACTAGGTAGGTAGATTTTGTAGACAGCTTGATTGGGTCTTTGACCCAATATCACCTAGGAAATAGTAGTATCATGCGCATCGATCCTGTAGATGGTTTGACTGGGTATTTTTCCCAATATGACCTAGGCAGTAGTAGTACCATGCACGTCGATTCTGCAGACGGTTCGATCGGCTCTTTGGCACAAGGATACCTAGGTAGCAGTTATCAATACCCTGGATACTCATACAATTCTACTTAGAGCGTATCACAACCTAGCTATCATGAAAGTCACCTCGGCACTCAACCAGGGACAAGGGAACCGATATCCCCCATTCTCTGCACAAAATGGACCACTGGCACAACGTAATGTGTCAGTCAATCTAGTGTAACCCTTCCTAGGCTCATCAACAACCATACAACCAGGAGAATTATGACAATCCTCCAAATGTTGGAAAAATAATACGAGGAACAAATAAAAGGGGAGATCCTGGACAAGGGGCAGTAATCAGCAATGCCCCCCTGATCTCAGTCTGGGGGAAACCCCAACCGAAATCAAAACTAGGAGCCAAGTAACAACTCCCAAGGGAAAAATGGAGCTTAGAGTATCTGATCACCAGACCAAAAGCAACACTGTGATCAACACTCCATAACACCCAAAGGCGATGCCATACATTCACACCCCCCAAAAAAAAAAAATTCACTGCCGACAAGTATGCCCTCTCTCTTCTTCTTTTTTAAAGCTCATGACTTTCAATAATATTTGATAAAGAAGATGCTTTCACTCGAGGTATTTTTTTTTGTAGGAAAAGCTCGCAAACCATTCACAACTCCATCTACTGAAATTTCTAGAGTAGTTATCATTCTACCCCTAGCATGATAGAGTCCCAGTAAACTTTGCATATCCTTACATCATTTCTCCATCAGAAATCAACCATAGGTTCCACATATCCGACTGTGTTTATCATCACCCCACCCTGCACAAGATAAACATCCTCATTGGTCGGTAGAGCCTCCCCTCCATGGCGCTCGTCACCCACAGTGGACCATATACCACGACAAATGTGACGCCATGGCCATACCACTTTAGCTCGGGAATCACCTCATGCCCATCCATTCATCATGCATAAGGTCAAGTTTACCATACAAGCTAAAACCCCCTTCACGGACGATTAGGTTGTGTAAGAAGATCAAAAGTGGATTACTGTGCCTCGCATTTGGCCCACCATACCTCCACTGACATAATCCCATCTGCGATAATTTTTCATCCGCTTCATCAACCCCACACATGAGACCATCCAATGGGACCCCCACCCTCAACAAAACACCTTCCTCACAACATCAGTAAGCAAACACTTTCATGTTTTGGGGTACCCGTCTCTGTGTTTTGTATAGACCAAACCCCATTATTTTGTTCTTTTGGTAAGTGTAAAAATACCTCGAATGGTGCACGACGTCCCTTCACCCTCCCATCCATATTTTTCTACCATGGCAGTAGTCCCTGAACACCCTTGTTCGAAGTATTACACCCCAACGCACAAGCCACCATGACATTCATAGCCAGTTTATACACGCCTTGGAAGTCCTACCAACTCTATGGATTTCTCCACCAGAAATAACTATGACTGCTGCCAAGCTGCTTTGTATGTTCCGACCTTGGGCCACTGAATCCCCATCATCATTTTTTAGTCACCCCTTGCCAACATGCCTATGTTAAACCCATCACATCCAGGTCCCTGACCGCTCATGTCAGGAACCCCTCGGAAAATTTAGGCTTCCTTTTTGTTGACTTCAACACCTATTCTCCAAATAGGAAGCAGTACCTTGGATTACCCCTCTCCATAAAAGGGGCATCCTCGGGTGGCACTATGGGATAGATCATTGCCCATAGATGTCATCGATCCTCCTGACATTCGACTACAACAAAAGCTTTCATGTCAAGATGGTATCATACCTTACAACCATTGCACTTTGATCAAATTCATCAAATACCCGTGCCTCCATAAGCATCTCTTGCAACAATGCTTACATGGGAAGGTCCTAGCTAGCACCTATGTGTACAATGTGCAACTATATGCCATATCAAGTTTATGCATATGGGTACCATATTCCACCTATTGTTAAAGAAAAAATTCCCCTGAGGGCGTTAGCGGTCGTCGCCAGCAACCACTAGATCACTAACATATCAGTGATACAAACAAAACATATATCTGTCAAATATATTTGCTTAAATAGCCACAACATCACAAGCATGGGACATGTCCGCCTCGTAGAAAATTTGCATATGTATTGTATTATATTTGCTTACAGGGGTCCCTCAGGACATGGTCATTCTTGGAACTGGTGCATGGTGTTTTCAATTCCAGGCTTCACGCAGGTCTCTCTCTCTCTCTACGCACGATACACAGAAAAGAAACTATAATTAATTTCAGCTACACAGTTCTTCCTAGACCTCATACATTATGGGGCAACTGTTAACATTGGAAAATCATACAATAGAAGACGACATTATTTAATGTCAAGCAGAAGGATTTATAGGGCTGTAAGACACTACAGAATCTGGAAAGTATTTAAAAATCTCTAAGGTCTGAGGAAAAATCAAATTTTAACAAGTCATAAATGCTTTTGTGCGCAAAATCCTTCGATAAGTGCGCCTTTTGTGCAATTTTTGACCCAAAATGCGTGCAATCCTAGGAGTAGGTAAAAGTCACTTTCCGGGACCACACAAAGCATAGGACAATGATTTCACACACTTGAAGCCGCCTAAGGATAACCACCAACTCCTCCTTAAACATCAAGTGAGCACACAATGGAATATTTGGAGCACACAAAGGAATCATACCCCTCTCTTGGGTCACCGTCCACAATGTACCAAGAGAGGGAAGGAGGATTTGAAATCTCCTATATAAGGCCACCATGAGATGAATAATTTGTGAACACAGTGTTATGCTAGCCAGAATTTCCCAAGAAATACCAACAGTGTGTGATCCAAAGCTAAACATAGAGGGGGCTCAATTGTTGGCCATCCAACAAGTTCAGTCCAACATAGTAGAGAGAGAGGGAGACTGCACTGAGGCAAGCTTGGGATAAAAACATCCTTGCATCAAGACTTAGAACCCATGTTATATGGGCCCTTTGGCAAGAGGGTAAAGTTTCACTCTTATTACTACCAGCACTCAATAAGAAGGGCCTAGAGCCACCGTTCGTATTATGGTTGTTGTTTGACTCTTTTCAGAGCTCATGTTTATTTATTTTAGTTTTTAGTTTAGTTTTAGTTTATATATGCATGCTATTTCTCTATCTAGTATGCTTATGATTCTAGCTTGTTCCAATAACTTGCTTGGCTCCGATTCTTTTTATGCCTGTTACCAATAACTTAAGTGGGTAGACCACACCCCTTAAGTTGGTGTGATTTCGTACATACGTGCACCCATTAGCACATTTGGCCCAATTTCCAATGGCCAAAATGTCGCTCTTGCGACACATAGGTGTCCCTAGAGCGACACTTTCAGGCGGGGAAAAACATGGTTTCTCCTAACTTCACAATTTCGACACTTGAGTTAATTGTCGGAAGAGCGACATGTTTTCCAACATTTCCAAAAGGTCGTCACTCTTTCGACGTTACCAAATATACATCGCTATTTATACGTTACCAAGCGTGTGTGACTCTTCCGATGAGCCAAAGCGTCTCTCTTCCAACATTATAAAATGGGAAAAATTTGTCGCAAGACCGACGGTAGTGAAGCGTATTGAAACGTCAGAATACCGATGAGGTGAAATGTAGTAAAACGTTAGAAGACTGACGGTGATGAAACTAATTGTCACTAGAGCGACATTTCAAAATGTTTTTTAAAAGAACTAGTCGTTGGAATACCGATGGGGTAAAATGTAGTAAAACGTTGGAAGACCGACAGTGATGAAACTAAGTGTCGCTAGAGCAATGTTTCAAAATATTTTTTAAAATAACTAGCCGTCGAAATACCGAAGGAACAAAATATTAAAAAAAAAACCTAGCCATTGGAAGACCGATAACAACAAAAAATTATTTAAAAAAAAAATATTTCCCGACCATACGATAATTAAATAATGAAATAATTAGAACTTGGAAAAATAACACAGTGGAACCTAGTATAAATGGCTCAGCTATGCATTCTTCAAAATAAGCTCAGTCTCTGAGTATTATCAGTAGTGAATGCTACAAGAGAGAGATCCCATCAGGGTTATATCTTTATGTGAAGCAGCAGTCATGCAGTGTCTCGATGAAACTCAACACTCCTTGAAAATGTGTAACCTGTGGATTGATAAGTACGCATAGGAATGGGTGTCTTGGTCTTTGCATCTAACTTAGCCAAGCAAGCACTTTAAACTCAGTCCCTTATGAAATGCGTTCAGCCAGCAATGCACAGAAAAAAGTGTGCTCCCCAAATAGTAATAAACTTGGCCATACCATAATCATAATCACTCACAATTTGGGGAACAAAGAACATACATGTAAAAAAAACGTGACCAATTTGGTATTCCACTTGTTAAATTCAAGTTATGTTTAGCTTTAAACATGATAAATTTAAGTATCCTACATTGCTGCTTAGGTGTAGAATTTGACAAACAATCATATCTTTGTTTTAGAAACAAAACATGCCCAAGGTTTGTTAGGCATCTTCATGATGGAAAATTGTAAAATTTCATCTACATGTAAGTCTAACACACGAAAACTTTCAACCAAGATTGATTCAAAGGAAGTTAGTGAGTTATTATACAAGAAACTAGTCGGAACTCTATCTATCTTGCTTCCACCAGAATATGCAATTAGCCGTATATCCCTGCAGACTAAAAAACATAACACCGAATAGTCGAGCTATAAATTCCTGCAAACTAAAAACCATAACACTGAACAACCGCAAACAGGGTGTTCCAACATGTAAAGGGAACATTGGATTTTGGCCTTCTATTGGGGAAAAGAAAAGAAACTCATTTTTGTGGCCATTAAAACTTAGATTGAGCAGGATCCATGGATGACAAGAAGTCTACAACAAGCCATGTCTTCAGTCTTAGCATAGGGGCAGTTCTTTGGACCAATAAAGACAACATATAGCTTCACCTTTCTCTACAAAATAAAAATACAAAACAATAGTCAAAGGGACATGTGAAGTAGATTAGCATAGAAGAATGCTTGCAGATTCGCAATTTCATCAGGATGATCCCACACTACCTTTTTGTGATAGCTTAGAAGAATTCTTGGAGATTTGTAAGTTCATTTACATTTTTAATTCATACTCACAATGCCCGGCTTCACTTCCTCTAAGAAAGCCATGCCTATATAGAAATTAATGGGTAGCCCAGGGAAACCATAAGCATCATATCCCATGTTTTTATTTCTCACATCTCACTGGATGACCCTTAGTTTCAAATTTTAATAGCCTAAAAGAAGTGATATCCGAAAAAATTTGATAGATTTGCACTGAAGGTTACTTCAGGTAAATATCATAATGTCTTCTATTAAATCCTTGTACTAATTCAACTACTAATGAATCAAATAATAGAAAACGGTCTATACTTTGGGATGAATATATAGTTTGTAATTAGCTGACCCATATCATCTCTTTATGAATCCAAAAATACAATTGAAGGTGTTGGGGTTCTGTGATTTGGCTGATTGGCAAACCAAATGATAAGGCAACATATAAATCAAGATTTAGAGCTCTAGGATCTACCCCTCCTAGTCTCAGATAGGGATCTCTCAATGTGTGCAAAGATATGTCTTGTTTTCTTTTAAGGGTTCATTTTAGGCTAGTTATGAAGTGCAAGTTTGTTTGTTTGTGTTTGGTTGGTTGGAAATGAATGATCTAGGAAGCATAGATAGAAAGGGGAAATATCAGAGCCATTGGGCAATGGAGTCAAGAAGAAGTTATAACAAGCTCAATCAATGGATATGGGATATCAAAGGGAAAATATAACTTGGCCAGTGGATCTTGGGTTTGGTGAATGAAATGAGATGGACATTAAGGATTTAGAAGGGGAAGTAGAACTAAGGGCAATTAAGAATCCTTAATTATATGTACTTCTCAAAAAAAGTGACTTAAAACATTATCTGAACATGAAGAGGCATTCAATAGATAGGGCTAACCATAAATTCTACAAACCACACTTTAGCAAATAGTAATTTCAAGACAAAATTTTTCAAATGAAATCTAGGAGTCGAGGAATGCTCTATTTCATCCAAAGATTTCACCTTCAAGGAATTTAAAAAACATAAAAGATTCACAAATAACTGAATCATTGAAGAGGGAATGCCTAAACATCTCTGATTACAATTATAAAACCTTCAAAACAATTATCTCAGCAAGAATAAAGGGTATGATCAAAACAGACCTCTTTGGCAGACTGTAAACAATGGTACTTTAAAGGGAGACTTCAGAAATAGTTTTCAAGTGGCAGCAAGTAAGTAGGGAAAACCATAAATCATTCTTGAGACCAAATGTTTGAACTATTTTTGAAATAAACAAGCTTAAGGGTTGAAAAGTAGTCAAACTACTTAATGGAACCTTCAACAGAAGAAAACATAAATGCAGTGAAGAGTAAACAGGTCTAAGGTGCTTCTAGGAGACATTTCTTAGCCTAAGCTTTTTACTCTACTGCAAGAAAGAAATGATGAAACAGAATGGAAAAAAAGAAAATCATTAACAGATTGGAACACATCACCAACATCCATGCTCAGGGATCCAATGATAGAGCCTTCTCATTAACAAGACATGTCAAAACATCATCAATCTTTCAATACTTCAATTTCTTCTTTAATCTTCGGCCAGACTATGTAAAATTTCAAAGAGTTCGAATGCCAGCAACCAAGCCCTAAAAAAGAGCTCCTCATAGAATATTTATAGAAGAACGAGGAGGTGGAACTCTTTTTAGGGTTCAAAATGTTATTAATTACACAGTAAATGCATTCCTAGCCTTGAAAACCATGCAAGACATAAGGTAGGAAGATGTTCAACTACTCCTCTGCTTCAATAACTCTGTCTTATCTTCTAAGGAAATGTAGGTGAAAAGTTTGACTTTGCAGCCTATCTATGTCTTTTACAATAACTTCCTGATAGCTTAAAATATCTTCTATCTGTGTAATAACTGCCAATTTTCCCTCTGAGATAGAAGGTAGGCTATATGTGGCAACTAGAACTTTTGATGAATTAACTGCTCCTTTGTTGATGTATTCGCAACTGTTTTGGCCTAAGTATTTTTGAGTTAATCAATAAATGGTGTCTATAGGCCTTTAACTTTGATTTGTCCTTGATATTCTATCTTATTGCTTTATTCTTTGAAACTGTAGATTAAGGCTCTTAATATTCAACTTATTGCTTAAATCCTTTATCTTTAATCTCCTTTCTGATCTTCCCTATTTGTTATTCATCTGATTGCTGTGTAGAGGTGGCTTGTGCTGGAGGGCTCACTGTGTTACTAATGCCCATTACGCATTGGTTAAAACTTGACTATTCAACACTTTATGTCCCTTTCTGCATTGAATTCGGCCACATAGGATCGTCATCCTTGGCCTCTGTAACTAGATTTGTTGTGGGACGACTTTAATAGCTTTAAACACCGTTAAACCTACACAAAACAACAAACTATTAATAAAAACCTGCATTATACGGGATTAAATTGCTTCAGAGGCTAGGCATGGGTGGAAGAAGGTGGATGCAGCGGAGAGGATTCCATGGAGGAAACCATGAAAACAAGGTTTAAACTTGGTTTATGGCACGAGAGTAGAAAGGCAGTTTTGAGCGAAAAACCGGCGGTTTTTGTGTTGGAAAAGGGTGGTAAGAGCTAAAGGCCCACATGAACACGATATGGCTCTGGAGGTTACACGAAACCCCAGAAAAACCACTTATTTCACGTTAAAAATGCATGGAAGCCGGGGTTGAACGATTTTGTGTGCGATAAAATCTTAGCCGTCTGATCTGCGAGGAGACATGTAGATCGACGGTCAGCACGTCGCGCGATACAACACTGAGGCATGGGGAGAGGATGGAGTGGGGATGGTGCGTGATGAGTTCTGGTTCGTTGGATCTAGGGGGCTAGATCAATGGTTGAGATTAACTACAGGGGGGACTGAGGGTACAGAAGGATCTCGTAGGCGGGTGCCTCTGCAGTGAATGGGAGAATGCAGGCCGTTGGATCGGGAAACGATCAACGGTGGAGATTTAACTTCAGGGGGATTGGGGAGTACGGGCTACCTTGGATGGGTGCCCTAGTAGTGAACCTACGCCATCTGATCTGGGAGATTGATGGCTAAGATTGAATTGGGAGATCGGAGTTTAAAAGATGGTGGATGAGGGGTCAAGGGGATGGCGAAGTTGCGAAGAAGCATTGACCGTTGGATCTGGGAGAGATCAACGACTAGGATTAAACGAGGAAGGAGAATGAAATGGGCAGGGTTGACATGCAAGAGTAATGTGGGCCATGGATGCGGGGAAATGGATGACTAAGATTGAATTGGGGCCGTGCACATTGGTGGAAAAAAGGAATGCAGGAGGGTAAGGGCAATGTGTCGATGTGATGGAGTGCGAACCATCGGATCGAGATAATGATGAATGGTGGAGATTTACTCAGGGGATCGCATCGTCAGAGAAAAGGAAAGGCGAAAGGGAAAGGGTGATGCGCCAATGCAATGGAGCACGGATCATCGGATCGGGATAATGATCAATGGCTGGGATGAAATCAGGGAATCGGCCATCGACGAGAGAGGAGACAGGGGAGCGAGGAAACACTGAAGTGCGATGATGCGATGGACATCGGATCTGATGGATCAAGGGTCAGGATTTCATCGTGGGGGGAATGAAAATGGAAGACAGAATGGGGAACTGCAATATGAAATACCTGATGGGGCTTAGCGCTTGGTCACAGGACCAGGCTATATGACGAAAAAGGGGCTAGGGCTAAGCTGAAAGGGGCTTAAGGCCTTATTTTATGAAAAGTCGGAAAATAGGCCAAAAATTGTGTTTTTAGCCTTTTTTTAGGAGTTCTGATAGGGTGTAAAAAGGGGTTTTTTAACCAAATAAAGGGTTTTAAATGGTTTAAAAGGGGATCGGAGTTTAAAATATGCTGGATGAGGGGTCACGGGGATGGCGAAGTTGCAAAGAAGTGTTGACCGTTGGATCTGGGAGAGATCAACGACTAGGATTAAACAAGGAAGGAGAATGAAAAGGACGGGGTTGACATGCAGGAGTAATGTGGGCCGTTGGATGTGGGGAAATGTATGGCTAAGATTGAATTGGGGCCGCACACATCGACGGAAAAAAGGAATGCAGGAGGGCAAGGGCGATGCACCGATGCGATGGAGTGTGGACCGTCTAATCTGGATAATGATCAATGATGGATATTTACTCGGGGGATTGCATTGACAGAGGAAAGGAAAGGCGGAAGGGAAAGGGCGATGCGATGATGCGATGGAGTGTGGACCCTCGGATCGGGATAATGATCAATGGCTGGGATGAAATCAGGGAATCGACCATCGGTGGGAGAGGAGACAGGGGAGCAAGGAAACACCAAAGTGCGATGATGCGATGGCTGTCAGATCTGATGGATCAAGGGTCAGGATTTCATCGTGGGGGGAATGAAAATGGAAGGCAGAACGGGGAACTACGATATGCGATAGCTAATGGGGCTTAGCGCTTGGTCATAGGACCAGGCTATATGACGAAAAAGGGGCTAGGGCTAAGCCGAAAGGGGCTTAAGGCCTTCTCTTATGAAAAGTCGGAAAATAGGCCAAAAATTGTGTTTTTAGCCTTTTTTTAGGAGTTCCGATAGGGTGTAAAAAGGCGTTTTCTAACCAAATAAAGGGTTTTAAATGGTTTAAAATGGGATTTTGAGGAAATAAAGGATAAATGAGGGGAAAAATGAGTGATATGAAGGGAATTTTGAAGATAAAACGGAGGAATGAAATGATGGAGATGAGGCTTTGAAAAACAATTTTCTCTTTGGAAACAATAGGATTTTGAAGTGAAAACATCAGTGAAGGTAGGTTTCTTTGGATAGAGAGAACAACCTGGCTTCAAGAACTTAAAATTTTAACTTGAAATTGTTTCTTGAAGGCCGCAAACTAATTCTAGCCATCATTAGGTATAATAGAAATTATAGATTGCTAATAGAAGGAATTTGAATGTAATGTATATCCAACCCAATGTGGACTAGATTTACTTGGAAATGAAAATCACCTTGGCCTTCTTTGTAGTCATTGTCACCTTGGCAACCTTTTTATTCATTAAATTTTAACCCCTGCTTTGTTAGTCAAAAGCTGCAGGTTCTTGTTATTGTTGAGAACAATTAAGTCAAATTTTCCAATCATACTTCTGCAGTCATTATATGCTTCAATATTTAATGAACAAAGTTCAAACAATGAGATGCTCAGAAGAAAACTCTTAAATATATCTACTGCTAAGTATCTCTATACACTTCTAATGAGCAACTTAATGATTGTTCATGTAAGAAATCTACATAAGCCAAACAACATTCATGTTGGAGACACCTTTAACTGGGTGTAGATAAAACTCAAATAGATCATAGAACCATTTAAAGACATACTCAGAAGGCTCATCTTGGCTTCCTCTAGGGTAGCCAGGGCTATAAAATAATTCATGGGAAACGCAAGAAAACAATAGAAATTGCATGCAAAATAATCAATGAGTTAGAATTCTCCATTTAAGGAAAAACCATATATGAACTAGGCTTTCACAACTCTACAATATCTTCTACATACAACTAAGGCTCTACAATATCTTTCCATACAACTAAGGCTCTCAAGAAATGCACATTGCCATCATCAATGGGTAGTCAATTTTTTCAAATAATGCTAAAATCTGAGATTTGTCATACAAACAGAACCCTAGATAAAAATCTTCAAATAAGCTCAAATTCCAAAGCATAACATCGTACCATGTGTCTTAAAGCCATATCCAAATATTTATCATCAATGGGCAGTCAAATTTTTCAAATAATACTAAATCCTAAAAAATTTCATACAAACAAAAGCCTAGACACAAATATTCAATTAATCTCTAATTCGAAGTTAGAAACACACAAGCATAACATAGTACCATGTGTCTTAAATCCATATCCAAATATTTTTTTGAGAGCGTCCTTACAAAGCCGGTGCTATCTGGAGATAATACTGGCTTCACTAGTCGTTTAGCTTGTGTTGTAGATGAGATAGACCTCACAGATAATTGATCTTCCTGTTGTTTTGGGGTAGCTCTTTTGCACTCAACACCTTTTCAACCGTATTGCTGCCAATTACACCTGAAAATGAAATGTTATTACCAATACTATGTGATTTTCTAGATTGTACACTGGACCGGTCACTGTTCTAGCTGTCATTTGAAATTCTTCCTCTTGTGACACTTGGAGAGCATGACTATCTTCTTAGCCTGCTACTTGCAATGGGTGCCTCATTAACAGATCGTGCAGCACTTGGATCTCCAGGTATACCTCTCGTAGCTGAAGGAGGTTGCTCTGGCATAGTAGTCCTTAAATTTGAAGGTGCATCAAGTGAAAAGCCAAGGATTTCTGCTGGTTTCCAAGGGTGTGATTTTAATGTAGGCGAACTTCCTCGTGAAGGAGCTAAATTCCTGGAAGGCATTGAGGTTCACTTTCCAATAGAAGAAGAAGGAGCTGGTGGTGGACTAGAATTACTTTGTCTTAGGTTTGGAGTTGATGGACGCCTTGTTGGTGTGGAGGGTCTTGATGATGGCCTTGTTGCAAGAAGTGTAGACCTTGCTGTGGGAGTAGAAAGCCTTGACTCAACCAATATGCATAGGAATCGGTGTCTTGGTCTCTGCATCTAACTCAACCAAGAAAGCACTTTAAACTCAGTCCCTTATGAAATGCATTCAGCCAGCAATGTACAGGAAAAAGTGTGCTCCCCAAACAGTAACAAACTTGGCCATACCATAATCATAATCACTCACAATTTTGGGAATGAAGAACATACATGTAAAAAAAACATGACCAATTTGGTATTCCACTTATGAAATTCAAGTTATATTTAGCTTTAAACATGACAAATTTAAGTATCCTACATTGCTGCTTAGGTGTAGAATTTGACAAACAATCATATCTTTGTTTTACAAAAAAAACATGCCCAAGGTTTGTTAGGCATCTTCATGATGTCAGATTGTAAAATTTCATCTACATGTAAGTCTAACAAATGGAAAATTTCAACCAAGATTGATTCAAAGGAAGTTAATGAGTTAGTCTACAAGCAACTAGTGGGAAATTTATCTATCTTACTTCCACCAAACTATGCAATTAGTTGTATATCCCCGCAGACTAAAAAACATAACACTTAACAGTCGAGCTATATATTCCTGCAAAATAAAAAACATAACACTAAACAGCCGTAAACAGGGTGTTCCAACATGTAAAGGGAACATTATATTTTGGCCTTCTATTTGGGAAAAGCAAAGAAACTCATTTGTGTGGCCATTCAAACTTAGATTGAGCAGGATCCATGGATGACAGGAAGTCTACAACAAGCCATGTCTTCAGTCTTAGCATAGGGGCAGTTCTTTGGACCAACAAAAACAAAATATAGTTTCACCTTTCTCTACAGAATAAAAATACAAAACAATAGTCAAAGGGACATGTGAAGTAGATTAGCATAGAAGAATGCTTGCAGATTCGCAATTTCATCACGATGATCCCACACTACCTTTTTGTGATAGCTTAGAAGAATTCTTGGAGATTTGTAAGTTCATTTACATTTTTAATTCATACTCACAATGCCCGGCTTCACTTCCTCTAAGAAAGCCATGCCTATATAGAAATTAATGGGTAGCCCAGGGAAACCATAAGCATCATATCCCATGTTTTTATTTCTCACATCTCACTGGATGACCCTTAGTTTCAAATTTTAATAGCCTAAAAGAAGTGATATCCGAAAAAATTTGATAGATTTGCACTGAATGTTACTTCAGGTAAATATCATAATGTCTTCTATTAAATCCTTGTACTAATTCAACTACTAATGAATCAAATAATAGAAAACGGTCTATACTTTGGGATGAATATATAGTTTGTAATTAGCTCACCCATATCATCTCCATCTGAATCCCCAAATACAATAAAAGGAATTTGAATGTAATGTATATCCAACCCAATGTCGACTGGATTTACTTGGAAATGAAAATCACCTTGGCCTTCTTTGTAGTCATTGTCACCTTGGCAGCCTTTGTATTCACTGAATTTTCACCCCTGCTTTGTTTCTCAAAAGTTGTAGGTTCCTGCTATTGTTGAGAAGAATTAAGTCAAATTTTCCAATCATACTTATGCAGTCATTATATCCTTCAATATTTAATGAACAAAGTTCAAACAATGAGACGCTCAGAAGAACACTCTTAAATATATCTACTGCTAAGTATCTCTGTACACTTCTAATGAGCAACTTAATGACTATTCATGTAAGAAATCTACATAATCCAAACAAGAGTGATTTTGGAGACACCTTTTACAGGGTGTAGATAAAACTCATATAGATTAGAGAACCATTTAAAGACATACTCAGAAGGCTCATCTTGTCTTCCTCTAGGGTAGCCAGGGCTATAAAATAATTCATGGGTAACCCAAGAAAACAATAGACATTGCATGCAAAATAATCGATGAGTTAGCATTCTTCATTTAAGGAAAAACCATATATGAACTAGGCTTTCACAAATCTAAAATATCTTATACATACAAATAAGGCTCTACAATATCTTTCCATACAACTAAGGCTCTCAAGAAATGCACATTGCCATCATCAATGGGCAGTCAAATTTTGCAAATAATGCTAAAATCTGAGATTTTTCATACAAACAGAACCCTATAGACAAATCTTCAAATAAGCTCAAATTCCAGAGCATAACATCGTACCATGTGTCTTAAATCCATATCCAAATATTTATCATCAATGGGCAGTCAAAATTTTCAAATAATAATAAATCCTGAAATTTTTCATACAAACAAAATCCTAGACACAAATCTTCAATTAAGCTCTAATTCCAAGTTAGAAACACACAAGCATAACATAGTACCATGTGTCTTAAAGCCATATCCAAAGATTTTTTTGAGAGCATCCTTCCAAAGCCTGTGCTATCTAGAGATAATAATGGCTTCACTGGCCATTTAGCTTGTGTTGTAGATGAGATAGACCTCACAGATAATTGATCTTCCTGTTGTTTTGGGGTAGCTCTTTTGCATTCAACACCTTTTCAACCATCTTGCTGCCAATTACACTTGACGCTGAAATTTTATTACCAATACTATGTGATTTGCTAGATTGTACATAGGACCAGTCACTGTTCTGGCTGTCATTTGAAATTTTGATAGTGTCATTGGTAGTGTATTAACATTGTTATTCACAATACAGTTTTTCATGAGTTTTGAATTTGTTTTTATTTTGATTGTAAACAGTTATATGGGGTTCACTATTGATTTGAGATCCTCGATATTTATTCTGGTGTTTTCTATAAGGTTTTCTAAAAATGGATTTAGAACCAAGGTAAACTATCCATGGAAATTCTCCAAGATACCTGAACCCTGCCAACTTTTCCCTCGAATAAATATAAATTTTCATTACTGTCAATGTCTATGTATCCTTAATTTTTCTACCCAAGTTGTTTTATGTTTTCTTAGCTCCTTTGCAAATGCATTGACATTTGGCTTTGCAAGGCCTCTTTTTCCTTCACGTATCAACTTTGCATTCCATGACTTTTTGCTTCAAAAAGGGAAATATACACAGATATAAAAATCCTATTGGTGTTATTTTGTAAGAATTGAGTTTTTTATATTTACTTAGGCCTGACTTTTGAATAGTGTAATATTGAATATGGGAAGTGAACGTGAAAAAAAAGATTTAAAATTCAATGCTTTGCATGCAAGTAGAGTTATTTTCTTCAATAGCCTTTAATATTGTCTACAGGAAGGTATTCATTCCATTTTATTTGCATGTTAAATTTAGGACTGGTATTCTTTCAATAAGTAGTGCCTTTTTTGCAATGAGGATTCCAAATTTTTAAGTTTAGCAGCCTTATTATTTCTCCTCCTCTTGATGTGATAACTTGAAAACTTTTCACTAAAAGGAGGAAGTCATGGATTCTATCACCAAAATATGAATTTTTGATTTCTTTGGATCTCTTTTCCTACTGAATGTCTATGATCAATGAGGAGTCTCCAAAAAAACATGTATCTTTAGATTTTAATCCTTTTGATAACACCACTTACATGCCTATTATAAGTCCCCTAAAATCTGCATCGTTGTTGGTGGACGAACCTAGGCCAATATGGAAAAGGATTGGGAAGTATAACTTATGAGCTTTATATTTTCTATCCAAACCATTAATTGGTGTTGTATATATTCTATTAGCCTATGATGAAATTGATATTTTTGGTCTAATTGATATTTGAAATTTAACGGTCTTTTCCAACA
Source organism: Pinus albicaulis (assembly GCA_034641835.2). NCBI lineage: Eukaryota > Viridiplantae > Streptophyta > Pinopsida > Pinales > Pinaceae > Pinus > Pinus albicaulis. The sequence goes on from CM076583.1 coordinate 35,206,891, forward strand.
CATATGACCAGGAGATTGTTTGTATTTCCAGATCTATAATTTTGAGGCTGCAAAAGAGGCACACACAACAATGTCTCTAGTATTTTGAATGCATATTACTCTTCTTTTGTAGATCATAAACTTAAATGCTAATATACAATCCATATATCAAAGAGAGAGAGAGAGAGGACCTGTTCTTATAAAAATCGCGGATCTCAAGTGTGTCTTTCAGCTGGGCGAAAAATATCAGAAAATAGAATATCCAGTATAATGAAAATATCCCTAAATATACAACCACCACCCCAGTGAAAACGGTAAATGGCCTAAAACGATTCTTATGGAATGCCTCCTTAGCAAGATCACAAGGCTTACTTCCTAATCCAACTACAAGTCCACATTTTCTGAAACCCTGCCAATCCAAAAATAATAAGATCAAAACTGAGACACTAATGGTGAAGCCCAAACGTGAAATCTCAAATATCCACTGAGTCACAATACACCAAAGCCCCTTGTTGGGCAGTGAAAAAGGTATGAAATTACTGTGTATATTCTCATTCTTTTACTATATACATACTCCTTTTTACCTTAGGAAGGTAATTTATTATAAGAATTATGGTAGAGTTGAAAAGGTTTATGTTTATTGTAAAAAGATGACTAAATGTTGCTTTTTTTTGATAAAAACAGGAATTAGATGAAGTGAACAGCTGTACCAAAGGTGAGGCTGAGATTAATGCAACTGCTGCTCCATTAGCGTTAAACCACATCCAACCAAAGACAAGGAGATTTGAATGAATTGCTAAGAAAAGGCAGGGGACAACTCAGCTTCGGTCAAAGTAAACAAGATGATAAATAAACGAAGGGGAGCGAATCCATCAGGATCCTTCGATCCTGAGGGATCGTTGTTCAAACTCACCTTATTCCTCGTCTTGTCCGTCAGGGTCTGATATATAAAGCAATGTCCTTTAGTGATCAAGGGGTCGAAAGTTCATATATTCAAACATTTCCTCTGTAATATTGTTTTTATTGACTCTCGGTTTTAAGAGAGCAGCCTCTGTAATACTTTATGTTTGATTAATATCAAAGATGTGTTTCATTTCATCTCTTAAGTTCTGAAGTAGCCTAGCAGTATTTCACTGGCGCTAAGGGCCCGCCTCTGGTGGAATTACCTTGCTATTTGTATTATTAATCTTTGCTTATTGTTGTGTGAAGTTGTGTTTAAAGTTTATTTCGATTGCAGAGTTGATTGACTACTGTTAGATTAAATAGAGACTCATTAATGAATTGCATTGCTATTTTATCCTTTCCAAGAAGTGCATTCGCTATTTATTTACCTTGCTATCGTTATAAAGCTTTGATGTTCTATATTCGATTCTAGTTGCTATTCTATTGGCTCATGATTTGTTATAATTGACTGTTGTGTAGTATTGGTTTTCGACATGATTGGAGTATGGAAATTAGTTTCTTGATTGCGTTAAAATTATAATTCTTGTTCAATTTATGTTTCTGTTCCATTTCTATTTATTGTTCATCTCTGATTCATAGCTTTAGATTGGCAGATACATGAGTTACAATTGTAGGAATTACAAGTTGTTGTTCCTTTCTGAATTTTGTTATTAGAGGAGGTTCCTTTCAGTTATTTCCATCAGCAAGTAGATTGAGTTTGATTTCATTTTTATTGCTTTAAGCACAAGACCACCAACTGTAGAGAACACTGGTTACTGCTTCCAAGTTCCCAGATTGGTTATCTTGCCTCAATGTGATTTCAGTTGCATTGATTTCTAAGGGAAGGAGTTATTGCTACTGTATCCCTGATCGATGGTTTACAGATTGATGTGGTTAAGATTTTAGAGAATTTTCATTCATGTTACTGTAATTAGATTTCTTTACAAGCATCCATTTACTCTTGTATTCAGCATTCTGTACTACATCTTCATAGCATTACTCTTAGTTAATTGTAGCCTCAGACAAAGTACACTCTTGAAATAAAAAGTCATTCCTATATTGATAATTAATGTAGGCTAATTAGTTGCTCAAAAGATACCTTTTTACACCCTTTTTCACAATATTAATTTTATAAAAGTTCAAAAAAGCAATCTAGATTTGAAATTGGCCCCACTTTTACTCTTTCATGTTAAATTTGGACAACTAGATCCAAAATCCATCTTGTGATGCTCAGATGAAGACTCCAATATTTGTATTGGATTCCTCTTTCGGAGAGGTGTAAAATCGATATAAAATTGATTTTAATATGATGAGTAGAACATTTATTTTGAATTTATTATTTATAATAAATTTAAGTGCAGGTCGGCCTTAAGGTTTTACACCCCCAACAGATGTGTCACAGACCTCAATGATGGATATAAATACAGTCAACGCTGGAGAGCTTTTCACTCATCTCATCCACACACTTCTCATTGGATATGAGCCTCTAAGAGGCAGTTCTCACGTGGGAAAAGGACAAAGTAGCTGCAGCTGGAAAAAGGACGAAATTTCTGCAGTTAGGATTTCTGGGCAAGTTTGACCAACGTTGACTTTGGTCAACGCATGGTCCGTTTGAGCTGAAATTTTGTGGAGAGTTTGATTTTTGAAGGCTGTACTCATTGGCACAAAAATAGAGGTAGAAAGGTTGACCGAAGTTGGAGCTACGTTGACTTTATTGTTGCTGCCCTGTGTTGACTTTTTCTGGACTACATTGACTTTTCTGGGGTTGACTTTGAGTTGAATGGATGATTGATTTGAGGACTGTTGTGACACATTCTGGGTTGGCCGATCAAGAATACTTTGTTGGTTGAAGCATCCTATTGATTGCCGTAACGCACCAACACATTCTCCTGTTTCTGGTTTGTCTTCTATAGATCCACTGGTATGTTCTATCAGCATTTTACTTAACTATTTATGTGATTGCTGTTATAAAAGTAAAATTGCATCAAGCATAGAACATCTACAAAAATCTACATGGTATCAGAGCTGAGGTGAAGACAAGCCCTAACTTATATCAATCACTAACTAAGAAAAATGAGTTCCACAAGTTATAGCTTCAAGGAGGATGACAAGCTGACTGGAAGGGATGACTTCCATGCTTGGAAGATGATATTAGATCTCAAATTGGAAGACCATGATCTCATGGACTATGTACTGGGTAAGATACAAGAACCTCCATCCACGGCTACTGTTGCTGCTAAAACCAAGTATGAGAAGGGGGAGATCAAAGCAAAGCTAATGATCAAGGAATCCATACATAAAAGTCTGGTTGCCTACATATCTGAGCTAGGCACATCCAAGGAGATGCATGATAAGATGATAGAAATTTTAAAAGTAAAAAATGCAAACCAAGTGCTATTCTTCAAGAATCAATTGAAGAATCTAAAGAAAGGCAGGAATGAGTCTGTCCAAACATACTTTCTGAAACTAACTGAGATCAGGAACAATCTGCTGGCTATTGGGGAGACAATATCCAATCGTGAGATGGTACTCACCGCACTTGGAGGGCTCCCATATGAATGGAAAGTATTCAACACTACCATTCTCAATAACAATACAATTCCTAACTTTGACGAGCTACTGTCAAGATGCATGCAAGAAGAGAAAAGAATGAAGGAATACGAAAATGACAGAAATGCTGCCTATGCTGCTCATTCTAGAAAGAAGAACTCTGGTGGTCCAAAGAACAAAGGAAGAGCAGGGGCCCAAGGAAAGAAGGGCAAGTGTTTCACTTGTCATAGGCCAGGTCACCATGCTAGAGAATGCCCTTTCAAGAAGGATTCTCATGATGAAGATGACAACAACAACAACCAAAGGGATGAAAATCAAAGGAACAATAGGTTCCAGGGAAAGAGGAAGGCTTGCTCCGACAGAAATGATCAACGTTTCAAAAGGTCAAGAAATTCTAGGTATGAGGAATCAAATGTTGTTGATAAAAGAAATGAATACATTCTTGTATCTGCCCTCTCTGCTGCATCCCCACCCGACACTATGGATGTCTGGCTGATAGATAGTGGTGCCTCAAGACACATCACTGGGTTCAAGGAAGCTCTTTCTGACATGGTTTAGAAGGACACTAATCTGGAAATTATCCTTGGAGATAATGCCACATATCCCGTGAAAGGGACAGGGACTGTGACCCTCCACTTGTCTCAAGGACAAGTCATCTGCTTGCAGGATGTACTCTATGTACCAAAATTGAAGAAGAACCTTGTGTCTATATCGGCCATAGAAGACAAAGGTTTCAATGTGGCATTCATTGATAGAAAGGTGCGCATGGGGAAGAAGAGCTTCAAGGAAGCTATCACGATTGGTTTAAGAATTGGAACACTCTACTAGGTTGGAGGAAGTCCACTAGGAGCGATGACATGTGATACTATGACACCAGAGGTTTGGAAACCTTCTCTATCATGAAGGTGTATGGCAGGGTTGTGCCGAAGGAAAACACACAAAGGGGACCTCTCCCCTCAAGCATCACAAAGACATTTGATGTCTTGCGTTGATACATTCTGATATGTCTGGTATGCTGCTCGTGACATCCTTGATAGGATGTCATTTTTATATGAGACAAACGAGTTTAGGAATGTTTGCAAAGGAGCTAGCATCAAGAGGGAGACCACAATGTGTGTGGGCTACAGTGAAATCTCTAAGGCCTATAGATTATATGTACCTGGTCAAAGGGAAGTATAGATATGCCATGATGTCACTTTTGACGAAGATGCTGCCCTAAAGAAAGTAGATCTTCCGAGATCTGAGGAAAATCATGAAGAAAGGCCTAGAAATCAAGATGCTAAGGGACATGCTGCCCCGAGGGGGACATTCCGAGAAAGCAAGAAGCCGTGTAGATACCAAGGGTATCTGGCTACCATGAGTACTATTATCTGAACCTGGATCTTTTGAGGAAGTTGTAAAGCATCAAGTTTGGAAGGATGCTATGCACGAAGAATATAAGTCCATAATGAAGAATGATGTTTAGGATGTGGTTCCAAGACTGAAGAACAAATCAGTTGTCACCGCAAAATGGCTCTACAAGATCAAGCATGGATCTGATGGAAGTGCTGAAAAGTTCAAGGCAAGATTTGTTTCCCGTGGCTTCTCTCAAAAGGAAGGAATAGACTATGATGACATATTTGAACCTGTGGCACGATATACCACCATCCGATCAATCATAGCCCTTGCTGCTACGCAAGGATGTAGTCTTCATCAGATGAATGTCAAGACCGCTTTTCTGCATGGTGCAATAAAAGAAGAGGTGTATGTAGAACAACCTCTGGGATTTGAAGTTCAGGATCAGGACACTCATGTTTGCAGGTTGAAGAAATCCCTCTATAGGTTGAAGCAAGCACCCAGAGCTTGGTACGAGAGGATAGATAGCTACTTGATGAAGCTGGGCTTCACTCGAATTAATGCTGATTCAAACCTTTACTTCAAGGTCGTTCAGGGGAAGCCTCTCATTCTGGTGCTGTATGTGGACAACCTCTTCCTGACAGGTGCTGACCCTCTCATTCATCAATGCAAGAGGGAGCTTGCTGCTGAGTTCAAGATGAAGGACCTAGGAATGATGCACTACTTCCTAGGCCTGGAGGCCTGGCAGAGACCTGGAGAGTTTTTCCTTTCTCAAGGAAAATATATTGTGAAACTTTTGGAATGATTTGGTATGGTGGATTGCGAGTCCGTGTCAACAACAATGGAACTCAACTTCAAGAAGTTGAGTGGCAGCGCTGCTGGGCCCATATTGGCAAATCCTACTAAGTATCGTCAACTTGTAGGGGCTCTGATGTTCTTAGTGAACACTCGTCCATATATATGTTTTGCAGTGAACACTTTGAGTCAACAGATGGTTGAGCCTCATCACTTTCACTGGGTTGGTGCCAGGAATCTTTTGAGATACCTTTAGGGCACGATAAACCATGGGCTGAGATACACTGTCGGGAGCATGACACTCCGTGGATAAACTGATGTCGACTGGGCTGGCAGTGTGGTGGATCGTAAGAGCACATTGGGATGCTGCTTCAATCTTGGTTCTGCTTCGATTTCATGGATGATTAGGAAGCAGAAGTCGGTGGCTTTGAGCATCGTAGAGGCTGAATACATTGCAGCAAGTATGGCCTATTGTGAAGCTGTTTGGTTGCGAAAGCTCTTTAGTGAGCTGTTTGGATATGTGCTAGATACCACTGTGATACTCAGTGATAACCAGAGTGGGATTCGCTTGACCGAGAATCCTGTGTTCCACGACTGATCCAAGCATATTGATATCAGGTACCATTTCATCTGGGATATGGTACAGTGAGGTGCCGTAAGGCTCAATCATATAGGAACTGATGAGCAGGTCGCAGATATTCTCACTAAGCCCCTGGGGAAGGTCAAGTTCCTAACCTTTCGTGAGAGACTTGGTATCGTGGAACGACCCTATGATGTGGGTCCTGTTGGACAATGAGCTCGAGGAGCTCTGGGGGCCTTTGGGGATAGCTTCTCGGAGCTATGAGCAACCACTAGGCTAGGCTTGCCAAACCTTGTTGGTGTGCTTGGACCCCACCGTTGTGATTATTGAGTTGGTTCACCTCTCATTATATTTGCCCCGTATGCATCCTACCCATTGAGTTCAGGGCTCATGGGAAGTACCTCTCATTTGGCCAATGAGATGGGAAAAGCTAGAGACTAGTAGTAAAGACTGATGGACGCATCAGAGATTTTCGTACTCTCTATCTAGGATGGCACGGTCCAACCACTTGATTTGGGATCAAGTCTAGTGAGGTTTCGGACCTTCGCCTGACTTCGGGTCAGATGAACCAACTACGGGTTGGTTGGAGACTCTTTGTGAGTCTGATAGAGGTTTCAGACCTCTGGGCTAAATTTTTCAGCCGGGGGATGATGTCTTTGTGACTGACCCACTTCTGTTCTAAAATAAAGAGGCCAGCAAAGCAAGTTATGGCAGGATGACGCATGATGTTTGATTGCACTGGTGGATGGAGTTCTCCCTAGTTGAGAGGGAGTGTTAAATGTGGACAAATAGATCCAAACTCCATCTTGTGATGCTCAGATGAAGATTCCAATATGTGTATTGGATTCCTCTTTCGGAGAGGTGTAAAATCGATATAAAATTGATTTTAATATGATGAGCAGAACATTTATTTTGAATTTATTATTTATAATAAATTTAAGTGCAGGTCAGCCTTAAGGTTTTACACCCCCAACAGATGTGTCACACACCTCAATGATGGATATAAATACAGTCAACGTTGGAGAGCTTTTCACTCATCTCATCCACACACTTCTCATTGGATACGAGCATATAAGAAGCAGTTCTCACATGGGAAAAGGATGAAGTAGCTGCAGCTAGAAGAAGGACAAAATTTCTGCAGTTAGGGTTTCTGGACGAAATTTTCTGCAGTTAGGGTTTCTAGGCAAGTTTGACTAGCGTTGACTTTAGCCAACGCATGGTCCGTTTGAGCTGAAATTTTGTGGAGAGTTCAATTTTTGAAGGCCGTACTCATTGGCACAAAAATCGAGGTCAAAAGGTTGACCGAAGTTGGAGCTGTGTTGACTTTATTGTTGCTTCCTTGCGTTGACTTTTTCTGGACTACGTTGAATTTTCTGGGGTTGAATTTGAGTTGACTGGATGATTGATTTGAGGACTGTTGTGACACATTCTGGGTTGGCCGATCAAGAAGACTTTGTTGGTTGAAGCATCCTATTGACTGCCGTAACGCACCAACACACTCTCCTATTTCTGGTTTGTCTTCTATAGATCCACTAGTATGTTCTATCAACATTTTACTTAACTATTTATGTGATTGCTGTTATAAAAGTAAAATTGCATCAAGCATAGAAAATCTACAAAATCTACATTTCACCCTTAAGAAGGTCCGAAGGATTTTCAATGTCACCACTTGGAAATCCTCTCACTGGACATTTTCATTAACCAAATGGTGCAGTTTGATTACAAAACACCATTATACAAGGAGATCACTTCCTAGTGTAGGTTTATCTTAATTCTTGGGGCATTAGCCTACAAAAATAACAACACAATTCACAACTATGTCATATAATTTGAGGTGCTAGATCCAAAAGAAATGTAATATTTCAAAAATTAACTCTGTACAGTTGTGCATATCATAATTCTCAACACAAGTAACTTCTCATCCTACAAAGACAAACATCTTCTCTACAGACAGAGTTAAAGCATGATGACCCTTGTGAAGGTTTTATGCATAAACATCTATAACAACCCTCACGGAAAATCATTTATTCAATTTGTCATATTTCAATAATAGATTAGAAAATAGCATAGTATAAAATGCTAAGTAATTCAAGGTTATCAAAGACACATCCACTGCAAGAATTTATACATTCACTAGTGATGAGATTCTAATTGCAGATTTTGACACACACAAATGCACAATGCAACTCCTAACAGAATATTTATAGAGTGTTATAACACTCTCAATTCTCGGCTAAATTAAATAGCCAATTTGAGGTCCACAGGTTAACTGACAATGAATGCTATCCCTAAGAATACTCTAAATATGTGCAATCTACAAACTAGGATCCCAATCTCCATAACAACAACTTCGATTCAAATAATCTCAAATGGTTTGAAAGAAATATATAATATACAAAAAGAAAAAAAACAATGCACAAAAGTAATAGAACAATACACACAAGTAATGGTATCATCTGAATAGAGTATATTTAGTATAAAGGTTGACCCAAAGATGAATGCACAATTGTTCCCTTGACTATAAATTTACAATTATTTCATAAATTTACATGCTAAGCTCTAAAATTACTCTAATTATTTGTACTCTTTGAGCAAGTATCTACCCCCTACATTGCTATAGAACCTGTAGCAATGAGGTTTTGGAAAGGTATTTTCCATTATACTGTCTTTATCTAAACTTAATGGACAACATACCACAATCCCCACTTGTGTATGGAACAAATTTATGGCCCTGTATCTTTTACAGGAAGAGCCATTGCAAACATTTAATTTGTAGAAACTAGGGAAACATAGATCCTAGAAACTTTTAAACATTAATCATTTCTAAAAATCTTGCTACCCTGCCTCTAGATCCAAGCATGCAGAGAAGCAACAAAACCAAATTTTTAACCCAAGGGTAATTGGTAACGATTAACTGGTGAGGGGCATTACAAGTGATCCTAGAAAGAAGTGCAAAACATGTATCCACACGCACAGGAATCAAACCAGTCACCAGGATGACAAATAAAGGATGAACATTAGCCACAGTTAAAAATGAGTCAAAATCTGAGTCATTTGATCCTAATTGTCTTGAGTCAATCTGAGTGGAAAACTGAGTCATTGTATCTGAGTTGATCTGAGGCTGGGTTAAAACCTGAGTTGATAGGTGGTTCAGTCAAAGTCTGAGTAGTTTTAAAATTATGATTGCAGGTGAATTTTTCAGTGTCTCGATGTGAAATAAATCTATTCTTTGGTCTTCCGTAAAAGGAGTGGTAGCAGGAGCAGGAGGCCTAGGAGTGTTCACATGCAAACACTGCTTTATTGTTTAAGATCCATGAATTTTTCTTTAATCCCATGTGTACAAGACAGACCAAATATAACTATGAGTTTTAGTCTGGAATTTTGACATTGACATCTGAATTTTGTTGTATGACTTGAGCTCATATAATAGTTAATACCTGTTGATTTTTTTAAAAAGATATACAAGGCCCGATAAAAATACAAGGGCATCAAAAAGATTTCCCAACTGTTAGATATCCATTGAATGCTGATGAAGTTCTATATCCATCTCTACATAAAATCATTAAATTAGTGCATATTCATATAGGTAGATACATTAAGATGCGTTCATGGTCTAGTTTAATGAGGATTCCATGTGTCTTAAATCCATATCCAAATATTTATCATCAATGAGCAATCAAAATTTTCAAATAATAATAAATCCTGAAATTTGTCATACAAAAAAAGCCTAGACACGAATCTTTAATTAAGCTCTAATTCCAAGTTAGAAACACACAAGCATAACATAGTACCATGTGTCTTGAAGCCATATCCAAAGATTTTTTTGAGAGTGTCCTTCCAAATCCTGTGTTATCTGGAGATAATATTGGCTTCACTAGCCGTTTAGCTTGTGTTGTAAATGAGATAGACCTCACAAATAATTGATCTTCCTATTGTTTTGGGGCAGCTCTTTTGCATTCAACACCTTTTCAATCATCTTGCTGCCAATTACACCTAACACTAAAATGTTATTACCAATACTATGTGATTTTCTAGATTGTACACTGGACCGGTCACTGTTCTAGTTGTCATTTGAAATTCTTCCTCTTGTGACACTTGGAGAGCATGACAGTCTTCTTGGCCTGCTACCTGCAATGGGTGCCTCATTAACAGATCATGCAACACTTGGAGCTCCAGGTCTACCTCTCGTAGCTGAAGGAGGTCATTCTGGCATAGTAGTCCTTAAATTTGGAGGTGCATCAAGTGAAAAACCAGGGATTGCTGCTGGTTGCCAAGGTTGTGATTTTAAAGTAGGCGAACTTCCTAGTGAAGGATCTGAATTCCTGGAAGGCATTGAGGTTGACATTCCAACACACAACAACTTTGTGACACCCAAATAGTGGGTAGACTTGCTCATGTAGATAACAAAACGACCCAAAAAATGGTAGAAAAATGTTCCTTGCAGTAAGAGAACTCGTGTAATTCTAAAATTTGTATTATTGCAATAACGTGCCCTAAACCCTGTATTGCGGTTTTCTCCATCGGCAAACCCTTGAAGCAACAAATACTCGAAAACCCATTCTCTGTTAAGAAAACGAACAAGCGGAATTAGCACCAAACAAGCGGAGCGGGAAAATAAATTTGAATAGGTTGCCAAAATAAATTTCAATGTGTTTTCCCTTAACGTCATAAGACCGATGTTTTGGCTCCTAAAAGTTGCAAGACTGACACTTGGCCCTAAATGTTGCAAGACTGACGATATCCCTAAATGTCGCAAGGCCGACGTATGTCTCCTAAACTTCGGTATTCCAATGGTTTCACCCTTAACGTCGCAAGATCGATGGTATCCCTAAATGTCGCAAGACTGACGTATGTCTCCTAAACATCGCAAGATCGATGTATGTCTCCTAAACGTCGGTATTCCGATGGTTTGTCTTGAAATGTCGGTATTCCGAAAATTTTCCTATACGTCGTTGTTACGATGATATTCCAAAGACATCGCTAGAGTGACACTTGATGGCGGGATTAAAAAAAATTAGAAAAATTACGGAAATTTCTGACAATATGTCAAAAGTGGGGGAACTAAAGTGTCGGAATTTTGACCATATGTACTAGTGACCAAACACACCCCAACAACGTGTGCGGTAATTTGGTTGAGGAAACTTCTCCATGATGCTGGAGAAGAACAAACAGACGCAATAATTATCATATGTGACAACTAGAGCTCAATCAAACTTGTAAACAATCTCGTGTTTCACAAAAATTCAAAGCATATTGATACCTAGTTTCACTTTGTTAGAGAGAAGGTCCAGTTAAAATAAATTTATAATGAATACTGTAATACTTGTGACAATGTAGCAAACATTTTTACAAAGCCCCTTGGAAGAATTAAATTTGAATTATTTAGGGAGATGTTAGGAGTACTAGTGAACCATTTATCCATTAAGGGGTAGTGTTGGAATTAATGGAGAATGTATTATTGGAGAGAGTTTGTTCATTAGTTAGGCGTGTATCCTAGTTTACGAATTAGTTCCTGTTTTCTAGGTGTTAGTTCTAACTCTCATATGCATTTGTAAACCTATATATTCTTGATGAATAATGATCAATGTAGAGCGTTCTCAATGAGACAGTCTCCAGGTGAAGGCTCGCTTGTGAGTTACTAAGTTTCTGAATATATTTGGTTTCTTCCAATTTTAACATCATCATCCGTTGTTGTTGATGCAACAACACCCATTCAGTGGTCAACAACAGTCAGGCGATGAGATTAATATGCTTTGGGTCGACGATTTGCAATACTGGATGGAATAAAATTTCTTTCTATCCTATTTTACTAGCAATGACGGGGTTGTTGTTTCTGTTAAGATTATTCGAAATAAGAAAACTAGAAAAATAGAGGGTTATGACTTTGTGGAACTTGATTCTCATGCAACTCCAAAAATAATTTTATATAATTTCCATGGTGCACAAATGCCAAACAGCCTTTTAGGTTGAATTGGGCTACTTTTGGAGCCAGTGCCAAGGCATATAGAACCAGGAACCAGGTATTCCATATTTGTTGGAGACTTAGGTCTTGAGTAGACCGATATTTTTTTGCAAGAAACTTTCCAATTTTGATATTCATCTATTAAAGGTACAAAACTTGTGATAGATGCAATTTCAGTTCACACCAAAGGTTATGGGCTTGTCGTATTCATTGATGAGAATGATAAAAATCGAGCTATGAATGAAATGAATGATGTTTATTACTCTTCGAGACCTATGTGTATTAATGAATTTACACCAAATAAGTCCTTGGGATTTGAACAACCTTATTCCATGAAAGACAACTATTACAATTTTCTATCGTTCCTCCTCTTCCATCTTAGTTTGAGGTATAGGGTTGCGATGGTGCAGTCTGATCTTGCAACGTTTTGCAGAGTTTTCGGCTGATTCTGAAACCATGATAATGTCACGAGATTCACTTCACAAGAAACATACGACTGTAGGGAAGAAGAAGTTGTGGAGGAAGAAGCGAAAGTATGAGTTGGGCAAACAACCTTCAGTGACAAAATTTTCTAGTAATAAGATCGTGATAAGGGTATGTGTGAGAGGAGGTAATGTAAAGTGGAGGAATTTGAGACTCGATACCGATAACTATTCTTGGGGTTCTGAGGTTGTGACTCGCAAGACTTGGGAATCTTGGGAATATATTTATAAATAAATAAAAAATAAATATAACAAATATTAATATTTATTTTTTAAAATTTTTGGAAAATTAAAAAAATATTATTATTAATTTATTTATTGTTAAAGATAATTTAAGTGGGCATTATATAATAAAAAATAATTTTATAAATATTATATAACATGTAGGGTTAGGTTTAGTAGTGATGATTAAATTGAGTGGAGTTTTGAAGTGGTGTTAAATACGAGGATATCAGTTTAACAACTGGTGCGATCTGAGCATTTAAAACCCAGCGAAATTGAATCCACCAGGATATGTACGCCAAACACCTGACCATTTAAGACACATGTCATTCATAAATAGAGGAATCACCTACAAATCTTGCACATAGGAAAACCCATGCTACCCGTCAACAGAGAATGTCCACGTCTTTTCACTTCACCGACTCTCTCTGTCACATATTGTCTCTCCATATGTTGTATTGCATATGTAGAGTGATCTCCACCCTCTAAACCCGTAGCTAGGGATACAGCAACACGCTTATATCACCCTAAAATTTTCAACAAAACTAGTTAGTAGAGTGATCACATATGTAGAGTGATCTCCACCCTCTAAACTCGTAGCTAGGGATATTAGTTATGCATGTATCCGAGTTTAGGAATTAGTTCCTATTTTCTAGGGGTTAGTTCTAACTCTCCTATGCATATGTAAACCTATATATTCTTGATGAATAATGATCAATGTCGAGCGTTCTCAATGAGGCAATCTCAAGGTGAAGGCTTACTTGTGAGCTGCTAAGCTTCTGAATATATTTGGTTTCTTCCAATTTTAACATCATTATCCATTGTTGTTGATGCAACAACACCCATTCCATGGTCAACAACAGTCAGGCGATGAGATTAAGATTCTTTGGGTCGGCGATTTGCAATACTGGATGGACTAAAATTTCTTTCTTTCATGCTTTAATAGTAATGACAAGGTTGTTATTTCTATAATATTATTTGAAATAAGCAGACTAGACAACCAGAGGATTATGACTTTGTGGAACTTGATTCTCATGTAACTATAGAAATAATTTTATAGAATTTCCATGGTGCACCAATGCCCAACAACCTTGTAGGTTGAATTGGGCTACTTTTGGAGCCAATGCCAAGGCGGATAGAACCACGAACTGGGTATTCCATATTTTTTGGAGACTTAGGTCTTGAGGTGACTGATATTTTGTTGCAAGAAACTTTCCAAAGTTGATATTCATCTGTTAAAGGTGCAAATGTTGTGATAGACACAATTTCAGTTCACACCAAAGGTTATGGGTTTGTCATATTCATTGATGAGAATGAGAAAAATCGAGCTATGACTCAAATGAATGGTGTTTATTTCTCTTCGAGACCTATGCATATTAATGAATCTACACCAAATATTTCCTTGGGATTTCAACAACCTTATTCCATGAAAGGCAACTATTACATTTTTCTATCATTCCTCCTCTTCCATCTTAGTTTGAGGTATACGGTTGCAATGGTGCAGCCTGATCTTGCAACGATTTGCAGATTTTTTGGCCGATTCTAAAACCATGAGTATTTCACGGGATTCACTTCATAAGAAACATACGATTGGAGGGAAGAAGAAGTCGTGGAGGAAGAAGCGAAAGTATGAGTTGTGCAGACAACCTTAAGTGACAAAATTTTCCAGTAATAAGATCGTGATAAGGGTATGTGTGAGAGGAGGTAATGTAAAGTGGAGGACTTTGAGACTCGATACCAGTAACTATTCTTGGGGTTCTGAGGTTGTGACTCGCAAGACTTGGGAATCTTGGGAATATTTTTATAAATAAATAAAAATTAAATATAAAAAGTAATAATATTTATTATTTAAAATTTTGGGAAAATAAAAAAAATATTATTATTAATAGTTATTTATTTTTAAAGATAATTTAAGTGGACATTATATAATAAAAAAATAATTTTATAAAGATTAGATAACATGTAGGGTTAGGTTTTGCAGTGATGATGAAATTGAGTGGAGGTTTGAAATGGTGTTAAATACAAGGATATTGGTTTAACAACTGGCGCAATCTAAGCATTTAACACACGGCGAAATTAAATCGACCAGTATATGTACACCAGACACCTAACCATTTAAGACACACGCCATTCATAAATAGAGCAATCACCCACAAATCGTGCCCATAGGAAAACCCATGCTACCCGTCAATAGAGAATGTCCATGTCTTTTCACTTTGCTGACTCTTTCTGTCACATATTGTCTCTGCATCTGTTGTATCGCATATGTAAAGCAATTTACACCCTCTAAACTCGTAGCTAGGGATACAACAACACGTTCATTTCACCCTAAAATGTTCGACAAAACTATAATGCTAACTATATATAATAAAAAAAATTCTCCACTACAATCAAAATAATATAATAGAACTCCACCAAAATGTCACTAATTAAACAATAACATTTCAAATTATTTACTAAATATATACTCTCATTATAAAAGTTGTTTGGCATCTATTTCTCCTATATATACACACCTTATTATTACCTAAATATACTTTAATACTTTTAATAATAAACAAATCATTACATAAGGAAACTATACATATTTGTAATAACATTTGGTACTAAAAAATATCCACTAAATATGTACTGTACATTTGGTACTAAAAAATATATCAGATGGATGTCAAATCAGCCTTCTTGAATGGAATTTTAGAAGAAGAAATTTATGTGCAGCAGCCTCCAGGTTATGAAGTTGAAGGACAAGAAGACAAAGTTTACAGAATGAAGAAAGCGCTCTATGGACTGAAGCAAGCACCTAGAGCATGGTATAGCAGAATCGACAGTTATATGATCAAGAATGGATTTTGCAGAAGCAGCATTGAGCCTACCTTATACACAAAGGTAAATGAGCATGGACAGATTTTGATAGTTTGCTTATATGTTGATGATATGATTTTTACAGGTGATCTTGAAATAGATGAATTTAAAGCAGCCATGATAAAAGAATTTGAGATGACAGATCTATGTCTCATGAAATATTTTCTTGGCATTGAAGTTGAGCAATCTGAAAAAGGCATCTTTATTTCACAAAATAAGTATGCAACAGATTTGCTGAAAATATTCAGGATGGGTAATTCCAAACCTGTACCTACACCAGTTGCAACGGGTACAAAGTTAAGTAAGGATGATGAAGGGGCAGATGTCAATCCAACTCTATTCAAAAGATTGGTTGGCAGCCTCATGTATCTCACAACGACAAGACCAGATATTATGCAGGGAGTGAGTCTGATTTCCAGATTCATGGAGACTCCAAAAGACACACATTGGAGTGTTGGAAAAAGAATTCTGAGATACATAGCAGGAACCAGAGATTATGGCATAACGTATGCAAGTACAGAAAAGAAAGAATTGATTTGATATACAGATAGTGATTTTGCAGGAAGTTTGGATGATCGGAAGAGCACATCCGGTTATGTTTTCCATCTCGGTTCAGGAGTGATAGCATGGACATCTAACAAGCAGCCTATTGTTACACTATCATTAGCAGAAGCAGAATATGTAGCAGCGACTTCAGCAGCATGTCAAGCAGTATGGTTAAGAAGAGTATTGGATGGACTCAAGAAGAAACAGCAAGGATCAACAGCGATATACTATGACAACACATCAACGATTGCACTATCCAAGAATAGTGTGTTTCATCAAAAGAGCAAGCATATTGATACTAGATATCATTTTATTCGAGAACTAGTGAACAATGGAGAAGTTCACTTGAAGCCTTGTAGAACGAGTGATCAATTGGCTGATATCTTTACAAAGCCATTAGCAGTAGATCTGTTTCAGTTTCATAAAAGAAACTTGGGTGTTGTAAGCCTAGCTGAGACATAGACCAGCAAGCATGTTTGAGTTGTCATGAGTTATGTTTTAGTTTAGAGGTTGTAATTAAGGGGGAGTGTTAAAATATATAATTACTTCCTCATGCAGACGTTAGACAGATAGTTAACTGAATGAGTTGAGTTGAGTTACAGTTAGATTTGGTAAGTGAGTTAAAGAGTGAGTTAAGCGAGTTGATTCAGTTCAGTTATGAGTGACAGTGTGTGCATGTTAATTAGATTAAATACCCTTCACGGGTTCATTGTTTTAAGAGAGAAAGAGAGTAAGAGAGTTTTAGATTAATTGAAGAGCCGCAGCTCATTGTTCATGTGTGAAATCTTTGCGTTATTGTGTGATTGAATCCTCTGCCTTTCCAACAATATACACCTTATTATTACCTAAATATACTTTAATACTTTTAATAATAAAAAAATCATTACATAAGGAAACTATACATATTTGTAATAACATTTGGTACTAAAAAATATCCACTAAATATGTACTGTACATTTGGTATAAAAAATATCCACTAAATACGTACTGTGTTTATGAAAGGTCAAAAACTCTCTTAGGGGTAGATTATATATAAATATCAGCCTTATAACTACCAAAATGTACTTTAATACTTGTTAAATAGTATACTATGAAAAAATCATTACATATATGGAAACTATACATATTTGCAATAACTATCTGCTTAATACATACTCTCATTATTGTAGCTCAACTACTCTCTTTGGCGTCGATTTCAAATATATATATATCTATCAAAGCTTTCAAGAATCGTGTCAGAGTTTTTCTATACGCAATGATTTCACGTGTACGCATACAAAGACAAAAATCGTTTTATGCTGCCCTCGGTGGCAGATTTTTCAAAGGGTGCTTCCATTCACTTTCTTTGACTTGAATGGCACTTGTAGGGATTAAAAGATCAAACCGCTGTTGCATGTAAGCACAAGCAGCCTAATGAAAGGCAAAGCGTCCAATTCAGTTAAGTAGTAAATCAATGGCAGAATCAGTTTTGAGCTCTACTTTTGTTGTGCTGCTGCTGCTGCTCCTGCTTCATCCACTAATATCCCACGGTGCAGAAGATGGGCTAGAAAGTCCATGCCCGGACACTCCACCCAAAGCAGGAAATGCAAAAGAAAATATATTTATCAAGATTTGCGGGAGCAGAACATATTCCCGAAAGATCAGTTCACGAAATTCTGTTGCAGCCATCCTTGGGCTTTATTTTGCCGTTGCAGTATTTTGGATGGTATTTGGATATCTTTGTTTGAAGTCGCTCACGACGAATTCCAGTGAAAATATGATTAACGTGGGTGCATCCAACCCTGATATTTCCTCTGCCATGGACGACTTTTCCGAATATAGCGTCATCTCGCGACGCAGGATTCGTAGCGGGAACGTTCAGCACCAGGCCAAGAACTATTAGAACGTGGGTTCTATAGCTTCCCTGACATTGTCTAGTCTGAATATATTATTATTATGCATCTTTTTTTTTATTTTTATCGTGTATATTTTCTAAGTGCTGGGAATCCCCTCAGTTTGCCTGCGGGGCTTAGATATTGTGCTTTTCCTTGTCTGCGCCTTAACGTCAATGGCTGCGCTCACTGTCTGTGAAGCCGATTTTGTAATTAGATGTCTGTAAATATTAAAATCTTAGACGAAGATTTCAATAAATTAGAAGGTGCAAACATGCTCCCTTGTGTTGATAAATTTGATTCTTTTGTTTTGTATTTAAAGTAAGGTTAAAGGATTTGGGAAGCACTTCGACGACGTGTGATGCATGTCTTCGCTGGTCATTTTCTTGTTTTTCTATGTTATTCACGTTTTGCTTCTTTATTAAATAATAAGTTTACATTAGCACAAGTTAGATACGCCTAGAGTTTTATTTTCCATGATTGAGAAAAATATTATTGGAGGCTTGAAAGTTTATTATGCTCTTGAAAGAATATTTGTTGTTCTATATGGTTGTGAAGTCTTTGCAATATATCTAGAGAGTTATGGAGAAAGATTGAGATGATTCAAAAGCAATTTCATAACCTAAAATCTCAAGATCAAGGGAAATACTCCCTACCCTATCCCATGATGGAAGCTCGCCTCTCCCTTATTGAAAGTTGGGCTATGTTTAAATATCTAATGTATAAGAAGAAACTTTACAACATGGAATCCAAGAGGCTTCCTAAACTTACTTCTAACTTTAGTCAAAACCCCCAACTTGGCTTCTCCCCTATTGAAAACATGGCTATGTTTAAATATCTAATCTATCAGAAGAAGCTTAACATCCTCTCCCTGAACCTGACCAAGCCATTTGATGTGAGATGATAGCCCGCATCCTAATCACCTGTATGCTATTGTAACCTTCACATAATCTCCCTATACCTTTCATCTTTTTTTTCTTCCTCTAAGATCTGATCCTATAAATTTTTCCCATAATAACTCATAGGTGCTATATGATTTACCTATATCCACCTGCTAAGAGCATTTGCAATATTGTTCTCTTTACCTTTAATGTACCTGATCTCAAAGTTGAACTCACTGATCGTGGCTAACCATCTAGCTTGTCTGGCATTCATATTCGGTTGGTCAAATAGATACCTCAATCCACTGTAATCACTTATCAATATGAACATCCTGCTTAGACGATAGTTCCTCCACATGTTCAATGCATGAATGACCACTGCCAACTCAAGATCATGTGTCAGATAATTCTTCTCGTGCTCATTCAGTGTCAATGACTCATAGCATACTACCTATCAATATCTTTCATGCACAAGGACTCCTCTAAGTCCTCTTTTGAAAGCATACATACACACAACAAACCCTTCATCTGGATCTGCAATTTTTAACACTGTGATAATATCTTTCATGCACAAGGACTCCTCTGAGTCCTCTTTTGAAAGCATACATACACACAACAAACTCTTTATCTGGATCTGCAATCTTTAACACTGTATAATTTTTCAACAACTGCTTCAATTGTTCAAAGATGGTTGCACATTCCTCTATCCATTAAAGTTTCTAACATTTCCTTTGCAACGATGTAATAGGATAAGAAATCTATGAGAAGTTCCTAATGAGCCTCATGTAATAACCTGCTAGTCTCATGAATGATCTTACCTCATCCACATTCCTAGGAGCTTCCCATTCCATGATAGCCCTTATATTTTCTGGATCCACTACTATGCCTTGGAAACAATATGTCCCAATTAATGTGCTTATGTCTAAAAGGCACTACATTTACTAAGATTAAGATACATCTTATGTGCTCTCAACAATCTCAATATTGTCGCTAAGTGTTCAACATGTTCTTCCTCATTCTTAGAATATACCAGTATATTATCAATGAATACAATAACAAAATTTTCCAGATAAGGATGCAACACACTATTCATCAAGCACATAAAATTAGTTGGAGCATTAGTCAAACCAAAAGGAACTACAATAAACTCATAATGCCCATACCTGTTCCTAGAAGTTTCCTTGTAAATATCCTCCTCTTTTATGCGTACCTAATGGTATCTTGATCTCAAATCAATCTTCAAGAACACTGCTACTCCTTTCAAATGATCAAACAAGTGGTAAATCCTCGACAACACATACCCGTTTAATGGTTATCATGTTCAACTTCATGTAATCAATGCATAGCCTCAGAGTACCATCCTTTTTCTTCACAAACAACACTCGTGCACCCCACGGTGACACAATTGGCCTAATGTATACTTTTTCAAGCATTTCCTTCAACTGGTGCTTCAGTTTCACTAACTCTGGAGTGCTCATCATGTACAGTTCCTTTGATTTTGGTGTTGCCCCTGGTACCAGCTCAATAGAAAATTCCACTTCCCTGTGAGGCGACAAATCTGAAATATCTACCGAGAATACATCCTGAAACTGTTGTAGAACTAGGTACCTGCTCAAAACATATGCATCCTCAACTTCCTTACCTTTATCACTCGAAATATGCACTGCAAATAACGCATACCCTTTCTTGCATAGTTGTAACCATTATGATTGATGTTGCTTTCTTCTTACCTTACAAGATTCTTTGTTCTCCATTGTCATCCAAAAAATCAATAGATTTGCCTTAACAATCCACCTTAGTCCCTTGATATATAACCAATCCATACCCAATAACATAATTTATGATCCCGACGGTAATACATTCAAATGTGACGATGTAGGCATACCATTCAACTCAAATGCACAAGCTCTTACCCAATTATGAATTCTCTTCTTCGTACCTGTAGCCAACTGCACTAACCAAGATTCTGCATGTACTTCTTTATTCAAACCACACTTATCCACCAGTTCAGGGTTAACACAAATATAAGTAGATATAGGGTCAATAAAAATAGAAACAACTTGATCACAAAGCTTATTTTCCATCTGGATAATAGACGCATGGTGATCTTCCTACATGTTATCCAATGTTGCGTAAATTTGAGGAACACTCTGTCCAACATCCCCCAATATCTGTGCCTCCTGAGTCCTGAGCACTGTAAATCTATGGTATACCACCCTGATGTTGTGGACAATATTTCCTACAATGATTCTTTCCACAAGTCTAACACTATAAAGGCTTCCAACCTACACCCTCATTGTTCATCAGACTGAAATTCGCGTCCTCTGTAATATGCATTGAACTTGTTAGTAAGTGCTGCATTCTCTTTATTACCTGTATGCTAAGGCCTTGCTCGCTTCTTATCCCATTTCCATTTTATATTTGCTACCTCTCCAATCCTTCTTAGTCTCATATCTGCACTCTGATTGATCATAAAAATGATTTAGCTTCTTGATGGCTTCCTCCAATGATCTAGGCTCATCGAAATCAATCATGTCTTTGAATTATATTAGAAACCCACTAATGAATCTCTAATTCTTTTCTTTCTCTTCCTTCAAATAAGGCACATACCTCAATAACTCTAATAATCTTCTAGTGTACTTCTCATTGGTCATAGATCCTATATTTAGCTCATATAATTCCTTTGCCTTGTCATCATAATATCTCTCGGATAGGTACTTATTCTTGAATAGTCTCTCAAACTCACTCCAAGTAAATTCCTCTTCGTGAATATCTTTCAAATTCTTTACATCTTCCCATAAAATATCTACTTTACCTTTAAGATTGAATGTATTTATCATGGCCTTCATGTTCTATGAGTAATCATGCAACTGAAAGAACTTATTCATCGAAAGTAACCAAGCTTCTACATCTTGTGATTTCATCATTTCTCCATTCAAAGGTAGGTGGATTTTCTTTCTTGAATTCATTCAAAAAATATCCCCTGTCATTCCTTCTGTGAGGACGATAACAATGATGATCATGATACCCATCAAAACTAGAACTAGAATATAACCTATATCCATCACCTCTCTTGTCTTGTGTATCCATGAACTTGCCATCTATGATCGTGTAATCTCTATTTGACCTGTGCCCACTATGAAACCGACTACCATATGCCCCATTAGTCATATCCTCCTGTCCATGGCTGATTCTAAGCGATCCCTATCTCTGCAAGTCTAACAAACTCTGAAGAATAGTGGCATTATCATCTACTTGTTTCTCTTGTTCCCTAGCAAGTCTTTCTTTTGATTGAATGATTCGGTCACTGTCTACTTTGAAAACCATTATTACTTCCTTTAAACTTCTCAAAGTGTGTAACACCCTGTTTTAAATTACTTATTGGTCTATAAATTTTTTATGGCACATTTTTAATGAGTAACGAATAAGGGTATTCATTAAAAATACTTTAATATATTATCTTTTGTCTTTAAAAAAGAAGAAGAGTTAATTAGTAATTTCCTTTAGTAAAAAGGAGGAAGTATCTGATTGGTAAATGATTCCAAGAACCCAGGGTAAAAGGTGGAGACAATTCTGACAGTTACCTTCCCAAAAAGGATTAATAGGAAAATCCTAAGAAGGGAAGGGCTTCTCGGTAGAAGGGATGTTGGGGTTTAGCAACAGGCTGTTGCTATGAGATATCCAAAGCTGGTGAAGAAACCAGTGGAACTCAAGAATACCCAAGTGAAGTAAAGACTGGATTTGATCTTGAGGTTTAACTTCTTGTCTCATAGAATCACCTAGGCCCTGGTGAGGAGTAAGGGGGGAGTAGAGGACGTGATTGCCTCGCTCAAGGTTGGGAGGACCATCAATTACTGGAAGAATTCTCTAAAAATAGGTACTGAAGTATTTTGGAATTTCCAGTTTATACATTAATAGCAGTAGGGATAAGCATTATTATAATTATATAATTGTTACAGTTGGTGTTTACTGTAAAGTTGCAACTTTAAATTATTTCCTATTCTAACTGTTACTGGTAGTATAAACTGTATGCAACAGCTATATTATATTCTCTGATAAAATCATTACACACAGTGTCCACTGTAAATAGTAAATGAGGAATTACAACGATAGTAGAGTGTGAAATGAACTTTGTCACCCCAATCTATAACAAACCTATATACTGTCTAAACATTCCAGTACTGTTATATTCAAAAATATGGACAGATAAATTTCTTCCATAACATTAAAAATTATAGATCATATTACAAGAGTAAAGTAGACGAGTACAACAAGAAAAACTTAGACAATATGGTTAATAAGCAGTGAGAATTTAAGGGTCTAAGCCTGCGGGTTTAGTGCTCCAAGTCGAGGGAAGGGTCTAGGTTCACTTTCCTTAAGCCTATAAACCGAGACGTATGCATATATGTATAAAATACCATAAGAAAATTAAGGGAAACAATTACAAAACGAGTAAGATTATGCTGAAGGAAAAAGAGAACGATATTCAAAATTTCATTAATGAGAAATGCGCAATAAAAATCAACAACAACCTAAAAAGATCATAACAATAGAGTCTAGAAAAGAAAAGAATAGACAGACCTCATTTATAAAAAAGATTTACTCATATATTGTTCTTGGTTACCGCATCATACTATGGAACAGAAAATAACTCGAAGTCGGGAAATTTAATTACATGCAAGAAGAACCAAAACACTAAACATAGAGCTGCGTCGAACAATTTAATGTCCGAGCGATGGACTGAGCCCTTAACCAAAATACATATGGAATTAAACTGAATATTAAAGCCAATCCAATTTCTTATTTAAATATATAGTAAATATATATAGGTGTAGAAATTGAACTGAACTATGAAGAGGACTGAGCCCTGGTAAAACCCTGTATAAACAATAACCAGAAAAAGAGTAGATTTCATGGCTAGGCCGAAAGTTTTCATGCTAGTAAAACCGCAAGTCCCTGTAGGAGACAGAGGGGTGGCCGTAATCACTGATGTGAGGAAACCCATCAATCAAATAAATAACAACAGTGAAAAGTAGAGAGCTTACAGTAAAGAGACTTGTAGGGCTTTCAAGATTGTTTGGTTGCCGACCTTGACTAGCAAGCAGACCTGGAACCACAACTGTAGTTTTGGGAGTAAGGCCATAGAGAAACTCATTACCCACGATAAGTGAAAAACACATTGCAAGCCCTCGACGGATAAACAATTACCTGATACGTTGAGGAAGCAGGATGCCTAGTGTAACTTTTCGACCTGATAGACATGTTGGTGCGCCTTTCTGTGAGGGAGTTAAACCCTGCATGGATGAAAGAAAAACGAAATGGGTAGAGGGTTACAAATTGCTCCCAATACCAAATTTCCGCGGAAGGAAAAAAAACAAAAACGAAAGATGAATTTGTAGAATTTAACCAAGCAAAAACCAGTGAAAGTGAATGGAAGTATACCTTTGTGGAAAGTAAGGTAAAAGCGGAATGGTCACACCGGCGGACAGCATGGTGCCGCAGAAGGAGCCATTGAATTTCAACATCAAGAAGGAAACGAGTTTTCAATTCAGAAAACTGGTTCCCGTTGGCAGAACAAATGACAACCGTAGCAAGAGGATGGGGTGGGTGGTTACCCTAACCATCCCACCCTGTGTCTACATCGTTGATTCCCATGGATAGGAATTTTATAGTCAAGATGAAACCCAGGATAGAGCGTGGGACAAAGGACATCAAGGATGCAGACAGGTGGAGACATCATGGTGAACGAGACATACATATAGTTAAAGTAATTAACACTCCTCATAAGACAATGGTACCATAAATCAACCTTTGTATTGATCTATATATGCTGTGAGATCTGTGGACTGTCAAAGGAAATTAATAAACAATGTAATATACATATAATTGGCGTGGTAAATGTATACAGAAACTTAATAACCATGCTGTGGGAATCCCAATGGGATGGCCCGAATTCGAATACTGAAATATGAAATTTTGCGCATTATTCAGTCCTCTTAATCATTGTTTTAGGATAAATAATAAAAGTTTTAGAATCATATAAATGATTATATGCAGGTTTTAAATATAAGTTTCTCATAGTAGGTAGAAAAATATGAGTAGATCACAAGTGTGTAGTAAATGATTATGTGGATCATGTGTTTATACATGGAACAATAATGACAACATTAGTAAGTAATTTTTTATTTTTTTAATGTGAATAGATTTAAATGATGTGTGGATGTTACAATTGGTATCAGAGCGTGCTTAAACGCTGGGGCCAGATGGGCCAACACAATAACATGGGTGTTTTTCATTAATTTTATTGTTGAAAATTGTGTACATTACAGGAAAAAGTTAGCGTTAAGCTACCATGAGGAGAGGATCTAGTCATCAAGCACCTAGGAATATGAGAGAAAATTATCCTATGGTCAATCCTGAAGTCAATCCTAAAATGTGGGTGCAGTTAAGCATAGACCAGCACCAACAAACCAACAGGATGTTGGAGCAACAAAAAAGACAGACAAATAGATTGCTTGATACTGTGCAACAACTTCAGACAGAAATGTTCAAGGTTCACAATGATAATGAAAGGTTAATGAGGGAGAAAGAAAGGATACTAAAAAGCCTTTTGGATAGACATAATCCTCCCACTACGCAACCTAGCCCTGAGATGGATACTCAGGGGGAAGGAGAAAAATAGAAACCAATGCATGATAATCCCAAAGGCAGTCAAACACAATAGATTAATAAAATCCAAACCTACAATGACGCTAAATCTGGGAATATTTCATAAAAATAAGAGTTGAAGAAAAAAAAAGTGGAATTACAAGGTGAATTCCGGAAGATCAAGCCTCCTACCTGCGACAGAGAGGCTGAAGAAATGGCGGAATCCTGGATAATAAACATGAACAAGTACTTTCAGGTGTATGAATATAACAACAAACTTAAAGTTCGTTTATCCATTTACCAAATACGAGAGAAAGCTACATTTTGGTGGGAAGAAGTTAAGAACGTTCTTGGAGTTGAAGATCAAAACGTAACTTGGGACAAGTTTTAGCAATATTTCAAAGATAAGTATCTGACTGAATGATTCTACGATGAAAAATATCAAGAATTTCATGATATAAAATTGGGGCAAATGTCTATGGATGAATTTGTTACAAAATTTACTTCATTATTAATATATGTACCTTATTTGCATGATGAAAAGAAAAAAGTACAATAGTTTTTGAGCAGCTTGCTGATACACATGAAAGAGAGGATTGAGTTTGTGAACCCAAAAACCATGGATGAAGCGATAAGGAAAGCACATATGTGCTATCAGCAATCCAAAGCAAAGGGAGAAACCGAAAAAATTTGGCCACCCTGAAAAGGGCAGAAAAACTTTACCAATGTTAGAAATAACAGATCCGGAAATTTTAAGAATGTTGCAAGGAATCCACTGAGTAAACAGAATGGGAAGAGTCAACCAAATACCAAGTGGGCAGGTGAGGAGCAACATACTGAAGCTTTTATCAGACCCGACATTGGACAGTCCCAAAAACCTCTATTGTAGTGTTGGGGATGTGGGGAGGAACATTATTTCAAAAATTTTCCTCATCAAGGGAGAAATGAAGTGGCAGGGAATTTTCAAGAGGCATCTACTGTGGGAGATTTAGCTCAAAACATACCCAGAATCAATGCTGCTCTAGAGGAATGGCAAGCGGATTTTCAGCCAACTATGATAGAATTAGAAGGTAAGCTGCAAACCCAATCTGTATCTATTTTAGTTGACTCTGGGGCCAGTTTGAGCTATATCCACCCCCATATAGTTGAAAATTGTAAATTACATAATCCGAAATTTAAGATTCCTTGGCTAGTTCAATTGGCTATATAGGCAAGAAGACGAGTCAATACAAAAGTATCAAACTGCGAGTTGAGTATTGGAGACCAACACATAACTGTAGAACTCAAATTTCTACCTCTGGGATCTTATGATATCCTGTTGGGGATGGATTGGCTGGAGAAACATTGGTCATTAGTGGACTACAAGGATAAAATTATTTATTTTAAATCAAAGGATGGAACACGTCAAGAACTGCAGGGCATTAATAAACCATTATATTTACGACCCATTACAACATCTCAATTGAGTAAATGCATAAGGAAGGGGTGTCAACTCTATGCAATATAGGTAGGATTCTCCAATTCCAATGACAAGACCCTTATGCTGGAAAATATTCCTATAGTGCAAGATTTCCGAGATGTATTTCTTGAGAAAATCCCAGGATTTCCACCAAAAGGAGACATAGAATTTACAATATAATTAATACCTGGGGCAACCTCCTGTGTCCCGAGTTCCATACAGAATGAGTGTTCCTAAATTAGCGGAATTAAAAATGCAGCTGCAGGAATTGATGGATAAAGGTTACATCCGTCCAAGTGTGTCCCCATGGGGAGCGCCAGTGTTGTTTGTGAAAAAGAAGGATGGTACTATGCGAATGTGTATGGATTATTGACAACTCAAAAAATCGAATGTTAAAAAAAACTATCCATTACCACACATAGACGATTTGTTTGATCATGTAAAGGGAGCTATGATGTTCTCCAAGATTGACTTAAGGTGAGGGTACCACTAGATCCGGATCAAGGACGAAGATATATCCAAAAAATCTTTTCGTACCAGGTACAAAAATTATGAGTTCGTGGTATTACCATTCAGATGAACCAATGCAGCAAAAAAATTTATGAGCTTAATGCATGGAACCTTCCACCCATTTTTGGATAAGTTCTTTTTAATTTTTATTGATGATATATTAATTTACTCCAAGAATATGGAAGAGCACAAAGAGCATTTGCGCATGGTGCTGGAAATGTTACGAGAACATTAGCTCTATGCTAAGTTTAGTAAGTGTGATTTTTTCAAGAAGAAGATCCAATATTTGGGACACATGATTTTGGATGAAGGGATTGCTGTAGACCCTGAAAAGATAAAGACAATCATGGAATGGAAGGTCCCAAAGAATGTAGCAGACATACACTCATTTATGGGATTGGCTGGTTACTATCGACGATTCATTAATGGATTTCCCATTACCTCATTGCAATGAAAAGGATGAGTCTATAGGTGGACTCAAGAATGTTAGAAAAATTTTGAGTTATTGAAGGAGCTGTTAACTACAACCCCTGTTCTGAAAGAAGAAAATCCGGGTAAAGAATTTGAAGTATGCACTGATGCATGTAAGGAAGGTGTAGGAGCGGTCTTAAACCAAGATGGAAGATTCATAGCATATGAATCTAGAAAGCTGAAGGATTGTGAGCAGAGGTATTCTTCCTATGACTTGGAGCTGACTGTGGTGGTGCATGCCTTGCGGATATGGAGACATTATCTATTGGGGAAAAGATTCGTGCTGAGGAATGATCATAGAATTTTAACTAGATACTTTAAACAATCTGATATGAATGCTCGCCAAGCAATATGGAATGCATTCCTAAGTGAGTTCGACTTTGATATTCAACACGTGAAAAGTAAAGAGAACCGGGTGGTCGATGCCTTAAGCAGGAAACTGCATGGCATCTATGAGCTTTACTTTAACCAAATTAAATTCAAATTTCAAGAATAGATTATGGAGGTAGCAAAGAAAGACCTTGAATATCATTTTCTATGGAAGCAAGCTAAAGAAGATGAAAAGAAAGGAAAACAATCAGACTATGAACTGAATGATAATAAATTCCTAGTCTATCGGAAAATAATATATATTCCTAATCAAAATAATTAAAAAAGATTCATTTTGGATGAATATCATAGAAGTTCCTATGCGAGACATCTAGGATATCGGAAAGTGTTAACTGCAATTAGGAAAGATTATGACTAGTCTAGGATACGAAAGGACATTGAAGGATATTTGACCAAGTGCTTGGAGTGCCAGCAAATTAAGGTTGAACATCAACATCCCGCAAGATTGCTTCAACCTATTCCAGTGCTAGAATGGAAATGGGAAGTCATTTCCCTCGACTTCATTACTAGACTACCCAAAAATAAGAGACATAATGACTTAATTATGGTGGTGGTTGATAGCGTCAGCAAGGTGGTTCACTTCATTCCAGTTCAATCAACTTACAAGATGGTACAAATTGTTGATATTTTCATGAAAGAAATTTTTAGACTGCATGGTATTCCTCGAATTGTCATCTCAGATCGTGATCTAAAATTTACATCAGCATTTTGGAAGATACTATTTAACGGCTTGGGGACGCAAATAAAATTTAGTACTGAAGCATAAGATGAGCCCCTTTGAAGCATTGTACGGAAGACAATTCGGAACTCCTATAAATTGGAGTAACCCATAAAAGAAGATGATGCTTGGGCCGAATATGCTAGAGGAAATGAAACGGGAAGTAAAGAAGATCAGGGAGAACTTAAAGGCAGCACAAGATCGAAATTTTTTTTATGCAAATCGGAAAAGAAATTTCTAGGAAGTTTTGGTAGGGGACCATGTTTATGTAAGAATTAAACCAAAAAAGAGCACCTTGAGGTGGAATTCTTGTGCCAAATTGGCTCCCATATACTGCGGACCATTCAATATTTTGGAAAGGATAGGACCAATGGCCTATCGACTGGCCCTACCGAACCATATATTGGTACATAACGTGTTTCATGTATCATTACTGAAGCATTACGTAAATGATCCCAAACATGTGATACATTGGCAGGGTACATACATGTAAGTCAACAATGTATTACATTTGTATCAAAAACAGATTTCTGATTTAAAATGATTATGAAAATTGTTGTATTCAGGTAGAACCGGATGGTGAGTTCCTGGTAGAACGCAACATATTCTAGATCGGAGAGAAATAACGCTCCGGAGGCAAGTCGTCCCCCAAGTTAAAGTGCAGTGGAAGCACTTTGGCCTAGAGGAGGCTACTTGGGAGGACAAGCATGTTATTCAAGAAGCCTACCCGGAGTTGTTCTCATTGATCAAATAACATCGAGGATGGTGTTTGTTTCAATGGGGGAAGATGTAACACCCTATTTTAATTTAAGTATTGGTCTATAAACTTGTTATGGCACATTTTGAATGAGTAACTAAACAGGGTATTCGTTAACAATACTTTAATATATTATCTTTTGTCTTTTAAAAAAGAGAGTTAATTAATAATTTCCTTGAGTAAAAACGAGGAAGTAACTGATTGGTAAATGATTCCAAGAACCTAGGGTAAAAGGTGGAGACAGTTCTGATAGTTACCTTCCCAAAAATTATTAATAGGAAAATCCTAAGAAGGGAAGGGGTTCTCGGTAGAAGGGATGTTGGGGTTTAGCAACAGGTTGTTGCTATGAGTTATACAGAACTGGTGAGGAAACCAGTGGAGCTTAGGAATACCCAAGTGAAGTAAAGACTGGATTTGATCCTGAGGTATAACTTCTTGTCTCATATAATCACCTAGGCCCTGTTGAGGAGCAGAGGACATGATTTCCTCGCTCAAGGTTGGGAGGACCGTCAGTTACTAGAAGAATTCTCTGAAAATAGGTACTGAAATATCTTGGAATTTCTAGTTTATACATTAATAGTAGTAGGGATAAGCCTTATTATAATTATATAATTGTTACATTGGTGTTTATTGTAAAGTTGCAATTTTAAATTATTTCATGTTCTAACTGTTATTGGTAGTATAAACTATATGACATAGCTATAATATATTTTCTAATACAATAATTACATGTAGTGTCCACTGTAAATAGTAATGAGAAATTACAACGATAGTAGAGTTTGCAATGAACTCTATCACCCCAATATATAACAGACCTATATACTATCTAAACATTCCAATACTGTTATATTCAAAAATATGGACAGATAAATTTCTTCCATAACATTAAAAATTAGAGATTATATTACAAGAGTAAAGTAGAACAGTACAACAACAAGAACATAGACAGTATGGTTAATAAGCAGTGAGAATTTAAGGGTCTAAGCCTACGGGTTTAGTATCTGGACCCGAGGGAAGAATCTTGGTTCACTTCCCTTAAGCCTGTAAACCGGGATGTATGCATATATGTATAAAATCCCATAAGAAAATTAAGGGAAACAATTACAAAACGAGTAAGATTATGCTGAAGGAAAAAGAGAACGATATTCATAATTTCATTAATGAGCAATGCACAATAAAACTCGACAACAACCCGAAAATATCATATCAGTAGAGTCTGGAAAAGAAAAGAATATACAGATCTCATTTATACAAAAGATTTACTCATATATTGTTCTTGGTTAACGAATCATAGTATGGAACAAAAAACAACTCGGAGTCCGGGAATTTAATTACATGCAAGAAGAACTAAAACACTAAACATGGAGTTGCATCGAACAACTGAAAGTCTGTGATGGACTGAGCCCTTAACCAAAATACATATGGAATTAAATTGAATATTGAAGCCAATCCTATGTCTTATTTAAATACAAAGTAAATATATATAGGTGTAGAAATTGAACTGAACTATGAAGAGGGTCGAGCCCTAATAAAACCCTGTATAAACAATAACCAAAAAAATAGTAGATTTCACAGCTAGGCTGAAAGTTTTCACGCTAGTAAAACCCCAAGTCCCTGCAGGAGATAGAGGGGTGGCCATAATTACTAATGTGAGGAAACCCAACAATAAAATACATAACAATAGTGAAAAGTAGAGAGCTTACCGTAAAGAGACTTGTAACACTTTCGAGATTGTTCGGTTGCTGACTTCGACTGGAAAGTAGACCTGCAACCACAATTGTAGTTTTGGGAGTAAGGCCATAGAGAAAATCATTACCCAGGATAAGTGAAAAACACATTGCAAGCCCTCGATGGATAAACAATCACCTGATACGTTGAGGAAGACGAATGGCCGGTGTAAATTTTCAACCTGATAGACATGTTGGTGCGCCTTCTTGTGACAAATTTAAACCCTGCATGGCCGAAAGAAACACGAAATGGGTAGAGCATTACAAAACGCTCCCAATACCAAACTACTGCAGAAGGAAAAAAAAATAAAAGATGAATGTGCAGAATTTAACCAAGCAAAAACCAGTGAAAGTGAATGGAAGTATACCTCTGTGGACAGTAAGGTAAAAATGGCATGGTCACACTGACAGGTAGCATGGTGTCGTAGAAGGAGCCATTGAATTTCAAGCCCAAGAAGGAAACAAGTTTGCAGAGCAGAAAACTGGTTCCCTTTGGTGTAACAAATAACAACCATAATAGGAGGATGGGATGGGTGGTTACCCTAACCATCCCACCTTGTGTCTACACCGTTGATTCCCATGGATAGGAATTCGATGGTCAAGATGAAAACCAAGACAGAGCACGAGACAAAGGACAGCAAGGATGTGGATAGGTGGAGACATCATGGTGAAAAATACATGCATATAGTTAAAGTAATTAACACTCCTCATAAAACAACGGTATCGAAATTCAACCTTTGTATTGATTTATATATGTTGTGAGATCTGTGGACTGTCAAAGGACATTAATAAACAATGTAATATACATATAATCGTCGTGGTAAGTGTATAGAGAAACTTAATAACCATGTTGTGGGAATCTCAATGGGATGGCCCGAATTCGAACGATGTGATTTGTACCAAGTAAATAATCAACCTTTAGTAAGGTTTATATATATATATATATATATATATATGTATGTATGTGAATACTGAAATGTGAAAGTTTGCGCATTATTCAGTCCTCTTAATCATTGTTTTAGGTTAACTAATTAAAGTTATAAAATAATATAAATGATTATATGTAGGTTTTAAATATAAGTTTGTCATAGTAGGTAGAAAGATACGAGTATATCACAAGTGTGTAGTAAATGATTATGTGGATCATGTGTTTATACCTAGAAGAATAATGATAACAATAGTAAGTAAATTTTTTTTTTATGTGAATAGATTTAAATGTTGTGTGGAAGTTACAAAGTGTTTTCTATGTGAGGGGAGTACTCATCACTGTGTTCCTCATATGATACTTAGGGATAATCTTGTGAACTATAGTATACCATTCTGCTAGCCATCTTTGTTCTTAGTTTCCTGCAAGGCATACTCTGTCAGCTAAACCAAATCATAAACTAGCCAATGTACCTCAGTGTAATTTGGGGAGGATATATTTTATGCAATATCAACTAGATTAGAAAAATACATGTGTAATCATAATCATAACAACATATAGACATCATCTTAATTCTCATTTAGTTACCATGCATGATGACACAACCACACATCAACTAGACACAATTGATGCATAACAACATATGCAAGACACACATACATACACAATACATACAATAATGACATGCATAACGAGTGCATAACTGACATATACTCATGAAAAAACATCCAAAATAAACACCATTAACTTTCAAATGGAGACACCACAACAACCAAGACCACTACGATAAATACAAAAAAAGCATATATATCACAAGCATATGCATAATCAACACACCACCCATCCAGTCCAAGGGGTGAACCATGCTTTGATACCACTCTATAACCACCTTCCCCCCACAGTTAACCAAGTTAATTGGTTCTTTAGGGTAAACATGTGAAGAGGAGCTATTATGATGTGATTCAACATTTGAGGTCACCTTAAGGAAGTAGAACCGAAATAACACCACCAATCTAACCTTCCACACAAAATTCAGAACCTTCAGGAGCCAACCAACCCTTCCAGGTGGTCAACCCCAGAGAAAACTCATCATTTGACTGATATGGACCCTCAGTTGTTGCCATGACAAGCCTTGCAAGCGACTGAGACCTTCCAGTCCCTCCCATAACAAGGCATGCCAGTGACTGTGGACTTTTCCAACTAGTTCTGTTCCAACGACCTTGGATTATGTGCCACATTTTTAGGGCTAGGTCTTAGGCCATTTTCTGGAACTTCATGAAACCCATAGAAATGATAAATAACACTAAAACAAGGTTACTAATCAAAAAATTTGATCAAGGACATGATTTTACCCCTACTAGCCATGATAGGAATTTCGTTAAAAATGTCACAAATATGTAATCTATAGGTCATAACAACAGATCTGAGCACAGGGGTCTCATACTTATTTGATAAATAGTAAGAAGCAATGATGCCTGATCAAAATAGTTGCATTATCATCTATTAGGTCATATATCTATTGCTCATTCATTTTCTAATAAAAACATGATGAGAGCCATACACCAAGTCTCTCATAAATTATACTCATAACAAACATATAACCAACATAAATAACAAGGACATAATAGTCATAAATACCACACATGAGAAAATATATTTACCCATGAAATATAAGAGCTAAAGAGCTCTTATTAACATGTACAAAATGCAACTAGGTCTAGGACTTCCACGAACCACTCGAGCATAGATTGGTTTGAACCCAATATTTCTTTCAGCTAGTCACCCCCGTGCCATATTCCAGGCATGAATGTGGGATATCATGGAATAAACCAAACCAGAGCTTCCAAAGGCCAAACCACCTCAACCATCAACTAGTCATTTCACCTCACGGTCAGAAATTACTAACCATCACCAGATTGGTTTATACCCAATCTGTCCATGGATCCATAGATTTTGTTCCAACCAGGGATTCTAGGACTAGTAACTCAACCGAAAATTGCCACCGGGCTTCCAGAGTGTTTGTATAGCCAGTGATTCTAGGACTGGTAACTCAACCCACCAAGGACTTCTAGAGCATTTTTCCAACCAAGGCTTCCGAGACTAGTAACTCAACCCAAGTTGTTACAAGGCTTCCATAGTGTTTGTCCAAACAAGGCTTCCAGGAACTAATAAATCAACCCACAACCATAAGGAACATGAGAACCAACCAAAAAAAAAAATTAACACACACAACACCATGGCTATCCAGGAAATGGAAAGGCTAGGAAAAACCACTGTCAATCGAGACAATCCTCCATGCGAGTGACAGATCATAGCCAATGAATCATATGCATATGCCATGCAAGCAAAAACTAGAAATAAAATCATACATGAAACTCGATACCTGTAAGAAAAAACTGTTGTAGCTACTGATCTTGATGCCCTCTTGTGCTTTGCTATTCTTCCTTTTCCTTCTTGCCCCAAATCCAAAGTATGCTACACTCCTCCAAGAGTGCTCCAAGAAAACTTTAAGTTTCCAAGAGTATGAGAGAGAGAGAGAATAAAAGGGAGCTCCAAAACTGAACTGATCAAAAGCCATGAAATGATCCTCAAAAACCTTTTTATTACTGAGGCATCTATTTTCTTCAATTTTCCATTATTTTCCTTCATTTTCCTCCTCAAATGCAACCTGTGACCTTTCACCTTCCTTTTCTCCTATTTTCCATTATTTCATAAATAAAATTTCAATAAATGCCTCATGCCTTTCCAAGTCCTTTTCCATTTCCTTTTCCAATTTCCATAAGCTATCACTGTCACTATGTTTTTTCCCGAAATTTAGCTTGGAATACATGTCCCATGACCATGGTCTTATTTTAGCTATACTAACTTTATTACATGGATTTTTAACCAAAGTTGTTACACTAACTTCCAAAGTTTAAGATAACGACTTATTCATCCATCCAAAACACTTCCATACTGCTTTATTCCAAAGCATTGCCATATATAACTACCAAATTGTTCATGCCAAAGCCTAAAGGCTTTCCATTAAAAATGCTAACAAAATAAAATTTTCAACCCTTTTTAATTATAGTCATGAGAGATTCTCTTATAATGAAAAATTTCCACACTCATGGTCTTCTTATCACATGGGTCCAAGTGTTGTGACCTTGTATTTAATACTGAGTGCTTATTCTATTATCTATGTGCCTTTTGGCCTTTTAGTGTGTGCCATTGGTTATCATGTTACATAAAACCCTATTTTGGTGCTTTGTATTAGCCCTTGGTGCAATCCTTATTGCGATATTTTAAAACATTTGGGGTCTTATTAATGATATGAGTTGTCATGGTGGGGTCTTCCTATTTCACCTGTGCCCAATCATCTCACACTCATGCTCACTTGTCACTGATGCCAACCCTGTCATCCCAATAGTCCGTTAGACTGATTCTTCCCTTTTTGAGCTGCTAAAACACCTTCTGGGGTCCTGTCAGTGGGATGACATCATGTTGATGTCATATGTCCCACATTGTTCCATCTGAGTGGTGATACATATCACTCATATTAGGCCCACTAGTTGTGATTCCATTGGTCCTTGTACTATCATAATTCTATGTCTGCCCATCCTGTTTAATCCCAGTAACTCCCTTAAGTGCTCCTTAAGGTTTCTCGAGGGTATAACCACTGGGATACCTCCACCGATGATCCAAAATATTTTGCTTGAGATGTGTTAAATAATTACATGTGGAAATTGTAGCTTTAAATAGGAAACTTTAAAGGCATAAACATAAGGAGAGAGAAACATTTAAAATCATGCAAGAAGACACAGAATTGATATCGGAGTTCGTCAAGGAGGGACTACGTCTCTGGGCCCTACTCAAATAGTGGGGAGGCCATCTTTCATTATGTGGAAAAAATGAAAGTACAGGTATAAAATGAGAAATTACACCCTTATACCTCCATAGATGAAAGTGCCCAAAAGTTGCAGACCTTTGATGAAGAAAGGGACAACACCATTGGATTTGTGGCATCGAGTAGTGCAGAATCCATATAAAATTTTCCTTAATCTGACAAAGTGAAAATCTGACCCCTCTAGAAAATGGCTCACATCATGGTTCTTCCCCCCTCCTACACACTACTCATGGTTACACTGTCTCATTTTCTGTGCCCGATCCTGACCTACTTGAGTGCCTTGCAGAAATGAAGGTTCATACCACTAAAGGTGGGTGGACTCCCCAAGGGATTGCGCTTGGTGTGGTGGTTGAGATCCCAAATATGAGGGAGGGGGTTGGGTGGTCAAACCCCGCCCCCTCCAAGTAAAGGTCATAACTCGTTTTGAAAACTGGTACCATATCCTTTTTTTAAACCATCGAATATTAATACATAATAGTGGGGGACGGGTCTACATTGGGCGGCCTGCCTCGGATTTTCCGCTGACAGCAGATATATATGTAATGGGTTGGAACATGTAACAAGGGTTGGGCAGTGGGGTTAGACCATCGCCCACCCATATATATATGTCGTTACCGTATGGTGTGGGGGTGGCGGGGTCATGGCCGTCGACCCCCCTTAATTTAACTTTGATTTTATGTGAATGTGGATCTGTAGGTGGGTAGGGCGGGGGTCATGGCCCGCCTTACCTCTTTTTTTAATATTTTTTTTAGTTTTTTAAAAAATAATGAGCCATTTTTGAAAATTTTGAAAATTGACCGAAAGAGTCAATTTAATCATCCCACAAATTTTCCCGGAATCCGGCCGGGGTTGGCTAGAATTTGGTGGCCGGGTTCCAGCAAAATTGTTGCCTCCTTAAGCTGCCACATCACCAAGTCAAACCTCAAACTTTGACTGCTCCTAAATCCTTCATACAGATTTGGAATTGAGTGTCGTCTACGTTGTTGGAATTAGAAAGACGAGATCTTCGACCTGAACCTGGTTCGA
This sequence comes from Pinus albicaulis, assembly GCA_034641835.2. Classification (NCBI taxonomy): domain Eukaryota; kingdom Viridiplantae; phylum Streptophyta; class Pinopsida; order Pinales; family Pinaceae; genus Pinus; species Pinus albicaulis. The sequence continues at coordinate 35,244,415 of CM076583.1, forward strand.
GATCAATACAAAAACTTTAATTTTTGAGCCTTTGTACTTAAACCACTTGCACTGGGACATGTTCGATCCACCTGGATCATTCCTCCCCACTAAAGATCTTTTGGACCCCAAAGTCATTATCACACTCAAAACCATACTTTCAATCTCCTACACCCAAAACTGGTACATCATTTACAATCATGCACACCACACAAGACTCAAAATCCCCTCCTTGCCAAAAGTTTACAGCACACACTCATTGGCCAATGATTACATAAAGATAATCAATACCTCAACTACTCATACAGAAAAGGTCAAGACATCATCGTTGTGTTTCGAAGTGATGGGAACACCCATCACATTTACATTTACTTGCAACGTATGATTTACAATGGTGGCCATAACAAACTGCTACCTCTAAAAAAACCAACTTAATAAAGCAGACCACTGTGAATGTGGTGGATTCATTTGTTGAACATGTTCACCTTTCGGCTCCTTTATCGATGCTTCCAGAGCGTGGATCATTGGACACATGGATTGTTGGTGTCCCACTTCGTTGCAATGACTAAAACAATTCTTTTTCCTCCAAAATTTCCAGGTCGCCTTGGGGCGCTTTCCCCTGGTGTTCCTCCAACAAGTGTTCATGGAGCCCTCACTATCGCTGGACTGTGAGGAAGGGATTTCATCGTCCGTCATTGGCTGGTCACTAGTTTTATTGGAGCTTTCTCCCATTTCCTTTCTGGTGTATCTAAGTCCTGCACGACGTGGAAATTTCTTGACTTCGATGGGGTTTACGATGCCTTGGTCATGGATGCCGAGGCCTTTTCCCTGATACCCCATCTTCTTCAGCAGTTTGGATCTGATCCCTGTAGTATGTTTTTCAAAAGCATCGAATTCATCATCATGAAAAGCACATGAAATTGAAGGGTTTATTTTTACCTCGGGTTGGTTATGTCACAATTGTTGCAAGGCCTCATCCTTAGCTTGTAACTAGCGTAGTAACCTTTGTTTTTATTCCCTTGCTTCTTGTAGGAGCCTTCTTAGCTCAACATTTTATGCTTGAATGTCTTGGTTAATCTCTTCAAGTTCTTAGAACTCCACCGCAGTAACTGTCCTTTTCATATTTGGTACAATATTTGTTGATATTTTTGTTTCATCTCCTGAATCAGAACCCAAGTCGATGGGTCATTCTGCTATGATCCCAAAGGTTGCAAGCTTCATTTCATCGCCGGAATTGGACCCCAGGTCAATTGGTCTACCTTGTGCAAATATTGCAGCTGTGACCTTTTCATATTCCTCGGATTCAAAATCTTGGTTTTGGTGTATGGTGGTGGCGATCTGTTGCTTCCCCTTTTTGTCATTTCTCTCAGGTCTCAATTGAGGGTGCACCTTCCAACAATTTTCTTCGTCATGTCCGTCTTTTTAATAATGTGTGCAAGAGGGCTTTTCTCCCTTTCTTTTGACTGCGGCAATCCTTTTTGGGTGGTCACTTTTTTCATCCGCCCCCTTTCATGCTATGTGCATGGCCTTTACACTGGCCTCATCGATGGTAGGAGGCTCAAACAACAATAATGAATGTCTTATGTAAGTGTGTAGTGACCCAATGTACTTATTTACAACTTCAGGTGAATCTAATGAAATGCGCAAACTTAGTGCATGTTTTCTAAATTCCTCGGTGAAGTTTTGCACGTCTTTTTCTTTACCTTGCCTTAGGTACTACCACTCCATTAAGGATTTTTGCTTATAACCCAAGGGATAGAATTGTTTTTTAAGTGCAACAATAAAATTTGACCATGAGGAAAGAAGGTTACCCAAATTACTGTTGCCCTGAAGTTTTCTCTCCCACTAGATGAGAGTTGTGCCACTCAGTCGAAGAGAAGCCAACTGGATATTTGCCTCATCCTCCACAATTTGTTGAATCCTGCAGTAGACTTCAATCTGCCTAATCTAGATGTTAAGTTTCTTTGCATTACTCTCACCATTATACATGGGTAGATCAAATTTGACATCTAACTTAAAGAAAGGTTTATTAGATGCATTTCCAGAATTCCTATGATGATGGTGAGAAGAGGAGGAAGAAACTTCACTTGCTGGAGGAGAAGGAGGTGGATCTCCTCTGCCATCTCCATGCACTGAACCTTTTACTTCTGAAGCATTCTCCCCTGATTTTTCCAGTTTCTCAAGTCGAGAGAACAACTTCTCCACTCGATCTTCCATGGTGTATGTTATCACTAGAAAATCGAACACACAAAGATGACATTATTAAATGTCAGGAAAAAGGATAAACAGGGCTGAGAGACATTAGAGAATTTGAAGTATTTAAAAATTACACACTTAAGGAACCGGAAAAATTCTCCTTTGTGCACATTTTTCTTCGATAAGCGCACCTTTGCGCGACTTTTCCTCAAAAAGCCACGCAGACCTGAGAGTGGCAGAAGTCACTTTCTGGGACCACAAGGCACACTCCAGGAAATTGATCCCACACTTGAGGCTGCCTAAGGACAGCTGCCCAAGCCTCCTTAGGACCTCAAGGGAGCATACAATGGAATAAATGTGGCACACAATGGAATCACCCTCCTCTCTTGGGTCACCATGCACAATGTACCAAGAGAGGGAAGGGGAGTTTGAATTCTCCTATAAAAGGCCACCAAGAGATGAACACTATGAGAACACATTGTTATGCTAGCTAGAATTGCCCCAAGAAATCCAACAGTGTGTGATCCGGAGCAGAGATAGAGGGGTCTCAATTGTTGGCCATCCAACAACTCCAGTCCACCATATTAGAGAGAGGGAGACTTTGCACCAAGGTAGCTCAGAAGTAAATAAATCCTAGCATCGGGACTTATAACTCCTTAGTTCTAAGGGCCCCTTGGAAAGTGGGTAGAAGTTTCATCCTTCATTCCTACCAGCACTTAATAAGAGGGGACGTAAGCGCCACCATTTGGATTATTGAAGTTGTTTGACTCTTTTTAGAGCTTTTGTATTATTTGTTTAAGTTTATTTTTTATGTTTGAATATGCATGTTGTTTCTATATCTAGTATGTGTATGTCTTAGCATGTTCCATAACTTGACTTAATTTATTTTCTACCTGTGACCAAGAACTTAAGAGGGAAAAACCACTCCTCTTAAGTAGGTGTGATTTGGTACATTTGTGCACCAAACACACACACACAGAGTGTAGAAGGTCTTGTGGAAGTTGAGCTCCTCCTCATGTCTAACATCATCCTCCATGTTCCTTCTTTGATTTGCACGCCCTGCTTCGAGATCAAAATAATGTAGTGTCCCTTTGCCTCTTCGTAGCCCATTTCTAGTTAGCATACAAGAATGTAATTCACATATACAAACACCTGCTTTGATACCACTTGATCCAAAATATTTTTCTTGAGATGTGTTAAAGAATTACATGTGAAAATTGCAGCTTTAAATAAGAAACTTTAAAGGCATAAACATAAGGAGAGAGAAGCATTTAACATCATGCAAGAAGACACATAATTGATATCGGAGTTCATCCAGGAGGGGAGGCCCTCTTTCATTAAGTGGAAAAATTGAAATTACAGGTATAAAATGAGAAATTACACCCTTATACCTCCATAGCTAAAAGTGCCCGAAAGTTGCAGACCTTTGATGAAGAAATGGATAGCACCATTGGTGTCGATTAATGTAGAATCCATTTATAATTTTCCTTAATATGACGAAGCAAAAATTTGACCCCTTTGGAAAATGGCTCAGATCATGGTTCCACCCCCCTCCTTCACACTGCTCATGGTTCTGTTGTCTTGGTTTCCGTGCACGCTCCTGACCTGCCTGGGTGCCCTGCAGAAATGAAGGTTTATATCACTGAAGGTGGGTAGAATCCCCCAGGAAGTCCACTTGGCGTGGTGTTTGAGATCCCAAATATGAGGGACGGGGTCGGGTGGTCAAATCCCTCCCCCTCCAAATAAATGTCGGAACTCGTTTTAAAAACCGGTACCAAATCCTTTTTTTAAACCATCGAATATTAATACATAACAATGGGCGCCAGGTCCGCATTGGGCAGCCCGCCCAGATTTTCCGTCGACTGCCGATATATATGTAATGGGTTGGAACATGTAATGCGGTTTGGGCGGTGGGGTTACACCCTCGCCCACCCATATATATAGATGTCGTTATCGTATGGTGTGGGGCTGGCAGGGTCATGGCCACCGACCCCACTTAATTTAACTTTTATTTTATGTGAATGTGGATCCGTAGGGGGGTAGGGCGGGGGTCATGGCCCACCTTACCTCTTTTTTTAATATTTTTTTTAGTTTTTTAAAACTAATGGGCCATTTTTGAAAATTTTGAAAATTAACTGAAGGAGTCAATTTAATCATCCCACAATTTTTCCCGGAATTTGGCCAGGGTTGGCCGGAATCTGGTGGCCTAGTTCCAGCAAAATTGTTGCCTCCTTAAGCTGCCACATCACTAAGTCAACCCTCAAACTTTGACTGCTCCTAACTCCTTCATACAGATTCAGAATTGAATGTCATCTACCCCATTGGAATCAGAAAGACGAGATCTTCGACCTGAACCTAGTTCGAGATCAATCTGAACACTTTGATTTTTGAGCCTTTGTACTTAAGCCACGTGTACTGGGACCTATTAAATCCACCTGGATCAACCAAGACAAGTTGTTGCGTGGGCTCTGTATTGGGCCAATGAAAAACCTTTTAGTCATTGTGTTTTTTCTCCACATCTGCCCAAAGCTCTCGATAACAGCTTTGCTAACTACTCTGTTGTGCTTGGTTGTGTGCCAAAACTAAACATGCTCCAAAATGGTCTCCAACCAAATTTAGCTCTGCCACTTTGAATTTGGAGTCCCTGGATTTGAATTGAAGAAGTACCATACTTGGGTTTGGCGGTAACACTATATGCAACCTTAAAATTTTTACCACTTGATCGAGTGCTTTAAGATTTCTTTGCTATCATAGTTTTAAGTGTGAACCACACATTTGATTTTATTGTTATAAGTGTGAAGATATAAATAATTTGAGCTACACCCAAATCTCATATTCATTGGACTCACTTTGACCCATGGTTTTCTATCACATTGACTATGAGAACATCGGCTTGACTATCGGCCTCAACGTTAGCACCAGTGAGAATCCACACCTATATAAATGGTTGTAAAGCAGTGCTATGTATAAATTAAATTTTTGGGGACTTATTTAAAGTATGTAGCAATATTATGAAGTTTCCGCTATTTTGCAATGATATTTTCTACAATTTTTTCGTGTCATTATTCGATTATGGTCTACGGCTTTGAGGTGAATATATTGGTGGAAACTGAGTTAGATTTTGAAAGGATGTGAGCAGTGTGTGATGAAATTCTATAAATATGAATAGTGGCATGATATGAGGTCACGAGGCAATGCATTTCTTGTTTGATAACTTTTACCTATCTTTATCACTTGATCATAATATGTTCTAATTGAATGTTTTGGAATCTAATCAAAGGTTGATGAAGGTTGAGTTTTTGTGTCTGCACTAAAGTTGTACTCAACATTTAACATGTAGAAACCCATTGCATGAATTGTTTGTTAATGATTGTGTCCATACGTCACGTGAATTCCTTGTTAAGTAACACCCATGTAAAAAACCACATGCGCATTGACTAAAACAAAGGATGTTGGTTGTTGTGTGTTATTGGGATGAAGGGATTTAGACTTGAGCGTTGAACATTCCAGGAGTGAGAGTGATCGATGGAAATATTGTGCATAGAGTAATCTAGAACTATGCATAGAGTTCAGTGTTATTATATACATTGAGTATGACAAAGGTATTACATGGATGATCTGAATGTGTTGATATTATTTGTGAATTGTGTAGCTATGATTTGAATTTTATTTGACTCTTCTTAAGGTAATCATCTCTATTGTATGTTTTAAAGTACTTCTATGGAGTAATAGTGTTGGTACCAATTTTTCTGGTACCTGCACAAGCTACTATAGGCATCCAGTACATACAAGTATCTGGTATTTACCACATACCAAGTGCATGGAACAAAGATTGTTGGTTATGTTTATAAGAGTTGTTATATGTTTATATTGATTTGCAGAGTCGTCAATGCATTGATATAAGAGAGTGTAGTTGTTGAGTATACTACAAAAAAATGTGTAATTTCATGTGCTCATATCCTTGTATGTTGGTATATGTTGGTAGAATTACTTCTAGATTTTATGATGAGAATTTTCCATGTAACATTTATTTTCTGGTTGAGAGTGTTTGATGAACGGTATATGCTAGTAGAGTTTTGTTGTGATTATGAATGTTAATAGCTTGACAAGGAGAGTTGTATTGAGTTGATTGGTTGTTTTGATATGATAAAATGTCTCGTATTATTAATATTCTTCCGGGTTTCTAAATATGTTGTTGATCATAGTGAATTTACAAGGTTGTTTGTGGAGTTGTCAGTTCACTTACATTTTGTTAATCATAACAACTAGGGTTTGAGAAAATTTTGGCATGAGATACTGGTGGTGTGTTGATGTAGAGCATGTTCTTACAATATTCATGCATTTTTTATATGTTATTGTTGAGATAGGGTTTATCATAAGTGTTTGAGCAAAGTTATTGGCTTGTGTGGTGTTCGCTTGAGGGGTCCTGACCTAGGTTCAAAGTTTATTGCGCAACCAACAAACCCTCCAACTACTGGCCCTTTCAGAAATGACTTGCTTGTTCAGATCAAAGTCTCACTGGAAGCAGTATGGGGGGTGTTGGAACCAAGTTTCTGCACCCTGAGGAAGAAAATAATATGGTGGCCCTAAACAAGTTTATAACAGAACTCGTTGCAGATCGAAAATAGATGCGTGCAAATATAAATTAATAATAGATCAAATTGTTACGGATATAAATAATGCATGAAACATATGAATCACATATCACTTTTTCGCAGATATATATAAGAATAGAACCATATCCTCGCAATGCGAAATAACTTAAGAATATTTATTCATGTATGCAACCATCAACATATATTGATGCATAAATAATAGATCTACTCACGCAGATATAACAGAAGTAAAGCGATCTCAAAGTAATATCAGTAAAAAGATAACACAACACAAGTGCTTCGCCAAAAACAATCTCTATATTAGATTCAGCAGTTCAGTATAATCATACTTTCCCCTTACAATTACCCTTCCATGCACACAACCAGCGGACTCCGCACATAGCCATGACTAGGTCTTCATGCACACAGCCAGTAGGAGGCTTTCTACCCAACCCATACTTATGAAAGTGTATCGTAGACACATAAAACACTTGCTTACATCAAAAAATGACTCACTATAGTTAGACTAGATCTATCTATTTATATCCAACTTAGCGCGGAGATACTATGGTCTCAAACCATGGTTTGAGGCCCATAGTTTACCCTTATAACCCATTTACATAAAAGAGGGTCTTTGACCCATCCCAAAGCCCCTTGACCTTTCCGTGCAGCATGCATATGAAAGATTTATACAAAAATTTACTCAAAAATGTAACCCCAGGGGACCCTGCTCCAACATGTGGGTAGCTGAAGAGTGCCAAGGTTTACAAGGCTTCTAAATTTCTTGTTGAACTTGAGTTATGTTAGCATTTATATGGATAAATGTTTGATTATAGGTTGATGTAACTTGAACAAATGTTAACTGAGACTTTATGAATCTAGGGTTTGATAATTTGAGTAGAGGAAGTTTTTGTTACTATTAACGACCTGTTGTATGGTACAAAAACCCTCCCCATTTCAAATTTTTAAAATAAATTTCATTTGGAAATAGGTCCCCTTTCTTTTTAGATAGGAATAAAAGACTTAGAGTAAATCCGATTATTTTTTAATAAAACAATAAAGGTTCATTGTTAGAAAGGAATATATTGCATATCTTTAATAGCAAGTGTATATAAACAAATGCAATATTGAAAAAATTCTAATCTGATGAGATATAAAGAATTTTATCACATTAACATAATACATAAAAGTATTCAATTGGAACAAAGTTCGATGTGATACAATAATCGCAAATCGCAGATATCTTTAAGCTGTATATTTGTTTTGAAAAAACTTCGATGTGATTGAACCAATTGCAATCGCAAATCGCAAAAGTTTTAAGTTTTCACATTTGTTCTATAAAACTTCGATGCGATGCGATTGATCGCAATCGCATTTCAGAGGAGCAATGTAATATGTGCTTGTTTTATAATCTCGATGCGATGGACCCCACCATAATCGCAATCGCAAATCGGCTAATATCGTTTAAAACTCATTTCTTTTGAAAAGAGCCGATGCGATACACCATCATCACAATCAGAAATCGGCAGAGATCATGAAATATTATTTGTTGTCCCTTTTGAAAATTCCCGATGCGATTAATGCTTAATCTTTATATTTTACATTACGCATATATTATTTATTCATTGCAATCACAAGATTCAAAAGGAAAGTTTTATGTTCTCATTTCAAAACTGCCGATCTCCGATTGTACGTTTATTATTAATAGAAAATCAAATGAATGATGGTGATTGATTCTATTTCGAATGTGTGAGTATGAATTTCAAAGAGAGCATTTAAGTTTAAATACGGAGTTAATAAATGGAAATCAACGAATAGATCTTTCATATAGCTGTTCTCCTTATTGTTGGGCCGTTAATATGCCATTATTATTATCACTTGTGAATGATTATTCCACCCATTTCTACCATTCTTCATCACGTCATTTATTACAATTTATTATTTAAATCCATTTTATAATGATTTATGCTCTTATGAATGAATATTATTTATTCTCCTTTATTTCTAATAAATTGATGATTATGAATTATTTTATCAATGATAGTTTTAATAAGTTGGTTATAACATTATTCACCATTTTTAGCCTCCAAGATAATTTCCAGATTGAAGATTTGATCATTAAAAGTGCCAACTCAAAAATGCGCTGGAATAAGGAGTGACAGTTTTGCGGTTGAGATTCTGCGCAAATGAAGACGAATCTGGAAAATCCGGAACATGGGTTTTGTTCAGAACAGACCCAATTAACTTTAGCAAAGAATGGTTTGCCCAAATTCGGCTTGTACTGAGAGAAACGCAGGGTTCATTGAGCACGATTTTCTCAGATCTGTGGTTGCGGCCGTCCTCCAAATCTCAGCTACAAAGCCAAATTCGACTTGCTGTTGTTTTTTTTTTCTTCTGAATTGGACTAATTCTATTAAGTGAAAATATGGTACATGGGACAGTACATTCAAGAGAGACAAAAACACGGCCAACCGGAAATGATAAAGTATCAACTTCGGTCCCCGGATAGAGAGATGAGACATATGAGGAGCAACAGTAAGTAACTAAAAACAAGAAGAAACCGAATTCTACCCAGAATTGGTAGAGTTTTCTACACGGAATTTCTTCCCTTTCTTTTTGTTTACTTTGACCCAACCATCCTGGTGAGATTGCGCTGGGACAATTTGAAGACTGGAGTTCTCCAGAAGAGGAGCCTCCTTATCTGAATCCGAGGAGGCGGACTCATGACTACGCTTCTGAGTGACTGTAGAATCAGGGGGATGCTTGGGAGCATCAGTGGACAGTTGCTGTGTCTGAGGAACAAGGTCTGAATCTGCCTCACTCCCATCATCATCAGAGCTTGAGGAAGCATAATTTGCAGCAGGCGGCGGGGTACAGGGAGTCCATTTTTTGGATTTGGGCTTTGTAGAATCTCCTTTAGTCTTTGTTTCTGCAAGAGTGGGGCAGGTGTTCTGCAGATGCCCTGTTTGGTTGCAGTGGCGGCAACGGAATGCAGTGTTCTCATAGTCTAAGTACTGAGTCCAAACAAGATCACCGGCCTTGAGGATAATTTGTTCGGGCAGGCCTTTGCTGATGTCAACCTCCACGCACATTCTGGCATATGTGTAGAGGCCGAGAAGAGGCCTATCGTAATCTACATCGAGAAAGCGTCCCAAGGTATCGCCCATTCGCCTGAACACTGCCAGCTGCCATAGATGGACAGGAAGGTTGGGCAACCGAATCCAAATAGGGGTTCTGGTGATGGTAGCTGTTGCAGGGTCGAAATCTGGGAACCATGGGGTTAAGAAGAGCCCATCATTTCCAAAAAACCAGGGACCTTTCTGTAAGGCCTGTTCATAATGCTTTGCATGATCAAACAATACTATGAAGAACCCTCGTGAGCAGCAGCTAACGAGGCACTTGCTGGTCCAGTTCTCGTAGATCCAATCAAAGAGTTCCTTGGTTCGCGGCCAAAGTCCATTAAATCTGCAAATGATAGCTCTCTCTGCATATTTTTGAAGATCCTCTGCGACAGATGGAAGAGAGACCTCAACAGAAGGTGCTTCATCCAGCTTGTCAACCAGAAAAGGCTGGGGTTTTGAGGCAGCAGAAGTTTTGGGGATTTGAGAGTGAACAGCTTATTTATAAGAGAAGATAGGCGCTGAAGAAGACTGCCCGACAGCACCACCTCTCAAACGAAGGGTAAGTACAATGGAATCATTTCTGTTAATGTTATAAGCAGAAAGGGGGAGGAGATCCTCAAGGTGTTTACCTTGGAAAAGAAGTCTCTGGTGAGTCGATGGGATTCCAGTCCGTTGTTCCAGGTTGAGCTTAAGCTTCTGAATAAGATCTGGAGAGGAAACCCAAAGCAAAATAGTTTTTCCAGAGAGTAACCGGAGTTGGATCTGAAAAGAGGCAGGGTTCTTTTTAGAGGCAGGATCTGCGCGGCAACGAAGGGCGTCCCTGCTTTTACCTGCGATTCCAAGCCTCTGCTGAGAAGGGCCGAGAGGGCGGGAAACGCCTGAAGACCTACTCCTGAGCCCAAAAACGGAGTCTCGGGGGTTTGCGGCTAGAGTCCCTTTCAATACTGCGGTTGAAAGTGTTGCTGCAGGGCGTGTGTTGGCCAAACTCTCCGAGTTGAAGACAGCCCTAAAGAGGCAAGGCTCAGGTGACCCGAGCTGGACTCTAAAGAGCGTTGACCTCAAGTTTATCCCCTGCATCCAGAAAAAGACCCATGATACAACATCCGCGGGAGCCCTGGCGCGATAGCACAGAAGGGCGGCAGAGGTAAGTTGAGCTGGAGCCTGTCCAGGACTTGCTGAAACAATAACAACTGCATAGACGCTGAAGATATCCCTATTATCGATCACTGTCTTCTCTCGGCTGAGGAGAAGACAGTCCTGGTGCTTCCGTAAAGTCGGATCCTCATTCCAGGCGTGGTTTGCAGCGTCCCTTCCTGCTAGATCAAGGGAGAAAGCGGCTAGTAGTGGCCTTGCGATTGCCGAATGCGAAATAGGTAAGGTCGAAATCCTCTGTATGCAGAGAAAACCAGCGCTTGTCGGCGGCAGTACCACTTCGGCAAGCAGGGGAGCAGAAGAGAATAAGCTAGGGTTTCTCTTGCTTCCGTCCATCTTCGTTTTTCTTGAAATTAATTCGACTTGCTGTTGTTGAAAGAGGGATGTAAATCTATTTTATTGTTGATCAATTGGTTGGAAGAAATTCAATATTATTATTAGAGATCCTATTTGCTATTTAATTTCTCCACCTTCTGATTATAAAAGGAGAAGCATGTATTGTGTATGGGAGGAGGGAGAGACTTTTCTTATTGTAATTTGCAGAATTGTGCATTGGCTCTTGTTAAGAGAGTGTGAGCTGTTTGTAAACATTATTAATGCCTGATTAATAAAATAGTTCACTGTTGTTCCATTTCTCAAGCGCTGGAGTAAAGCACAGCAACGCTTCACCGGTGGTTGAGGGCTCGGCCCTGGTGGAGCGATCTGCTGTTTGTATTTCTATTAGTTTATTTCTATTGTGTGAAGTTCGTTTATTACAATTAAAGAATTGAGTTATTGCTAATTGGATCAAATACAGAGTCATTGTTATTCCATTCTTTACAAGAAACATGATTCATGATTCAATTGTTATAAAATGTTGTTTTTCTGTATCTAATTCCAGTTGTTGTTCCTTTTGTTTATGAATTACGATAGTTGATTGTTGCGTGGCTGTCGACAGGATTAAAGAGTAGAAATCTAGTTTTCTTGGTTATGAATTGAATTCATTGTTTATTTTACGCTGCTATTCAATTCCTGTTCATTGCTTTTAGATTGTTGTTCCTTTCCAGTTTGCGTTTTAGATTTCATTTCCTTTGAGTTGTTTTCACTTGCTTTGAGATCTCTAAACTGTAGAGGGAAGAGCTAATCATTCCAGGTCCCCAGATTTGGTCATCTCACATCGATTTCTAGGGGAAAAAGTTATTAGTACTACATCCCAAATCGATGTCTAGCAAGGTTGCTATAGTGTAGTCTTTACATTTTTGTCATTTGTAATTAGATTTCTTTTCAAGCAGATTTCTTTTCAAGCATTTATTATTTCTGCATTTGTATTTCTATACTACATCTTCACAAACATTACTCTTGAGTAAATAGCCGCCTCAGACTGAGTACACTCTTGAAACAAAAAGTCATCCCTGGGTTGATAATTAATGTGAAGGTAATTAGGAGTTAAAAAGACACCTTTTTATCGCTCCACATTTTGGCGCCATTGCCGGGGAGAGTGTAGCCATTTCTAAAGAGTAGTGTGAATCTGATGAGTGCCTGCTAGGGAAGAGTTGGATCTTAAAAATGGAAGGTAAGAACCTACGTGCGGAGCATGTAAAAGCCCTGCTCCACTGTCCGCTTTCCTAACAGATTTGTTGTTGCTTTGTTGGGTAGAAATAGATGTTTGAATTTTTGTGTGAGTGACTAGGGAAAAAATAGAAATTTTGAAAATAAATCACATGATTTCATTCAAGTGGTGATGTAAGCACCACCCATTTCACTAACCGATTGACGGGAACATTTGAAGAAGGAGCCTCGAAGAAACACATGAAGAACATCTTATATTATGGTAAGAAATGGCTCACGTTTCTACTTTTGAATTTCCTATCAAAGATCTAGGAGGAGTGACACAAATGCACATAATTCCCCCATCTTTACCAAATTTTCATGGTTTAGCAAATGAAGATCCAGATACATTCTTATTTGAGTTAGAAATACTTTGTAGAGGATATGATTATTGTACTAATGATCAAAGATTGAAAGTGTTTCCTCTTACTCTAAAAGGAGCAGCTCTCCGATGGTTCATGAGCCTAGGTGGGAATTGCATCCAATCATGGGAGGACACGAAGAACATATTCTTGAAGAAGTACCAAGACTATTGCAAATCCAATGAAGATATTTTCGGCATAATACAAGGGGAAGATGAAAGTTTGGAGGATTATGTAGATCGATTTCATTATAACCTTCAAAAATCAAAGCATAAGCATTTGGAAAAAGAGATCTTAAAAGCACTCCTTCTTAAAGGAATCAAAGATGAATTTTTAGAACTCTTAAATCTGATAGGAAAAGGTGATGTTTTTCAGTTATCATATGATAATGTTTGTGAGTTGTGCATAAGGTATTCAAGAGGAATCTCCAAGGCTGGTAAGAATTCTAGAGATGTTTGTTCTTTGTTTTCCAAATCTGCTACAAGAATAGGAGACATAAGAGATGAAATCAATGATTTATTTGAAAATTTTAAAGTTGATTTTATTAGCTCTCTAAGCTCAAAATTGGACGTTTTGCAGGTTCATAAAAATGAAGAATTTGATGAAGTGTTTTTCCCTCATGACCGAAAGGAGCAGCCCATAGATACTCACTCTTCCTTATCTAGGATGGAAGTAGCATATCAAAGAGATAAGGAAGCTACAACAAGGTCAACAGGTATGGTTCAAAACACTTCTTCTCCATTCTCTTACTTTCATAATCCATTATGGAATACTCATGTTCTAGGGCAGCCATGTCAATTTCAATATAACCACCAATCTTATCTACAAGTTTGGCATGGTTCACCTTATGATTGCATGACTACTCTCACTCATCTTGTAGCACAAGCACATTCTCTATATTCTCCACCAGCTCTTTCACAACATCCTGCTGGCATATCAAATTTATCCACTCAACCCAACCAACCACATCATCACAATGCTCCATTCCATACACAATTTCCTGCTCAACTAATTCCACACCCTCACCACAATAAACCAGTACAACATGCTTACAATGTTGAACTGCCAAATTTACCCACCCTTCCTACCCATTCTATCTCACATGCGCCATTAGAGAAAACTTACAATGAGATTCAGAATGTTTCAAATTCAAAAATTGTAGAAGCTATGGAAGCAAATGAGGTTTCTTCTAGGTTGCACCAACAAACCATTTTAAAAGCTCAAGAACTTCATGGTATGATGGGAAATCAAGAAAGTAACGGATATATTGAAGATTGGTTTCACTCCATCACGTGTTTGCATCATCACTCTATGCTTCAACAATTTTTGATACCATTTTTTCAAGGGAAGTTGGCTTCTAATACCCTAATTTTCATTAATATGCATTTTTCAAATTTGGGTATGTGTATACATGAAGCCTTATTTCGAAAATGGCTCCACTGGAAGTACTCATATACGTACTCATATTCATTTTTCAAATCAAAATAGGTTAGTATAGAACATAAAATAAATAAGGGAATAAATAAATGCATTTTGTTTTTTATGTAAAACTAGTTGTTTTTTTGTTGCAACATGCTATGCAAATCAATATTGGTGATAATTTTTTAATTCATTTGTGTATGTAGATGACTTATAATGGAAATAATAGCTCTACAAACACTCATATTCATTTTTTATCACCAATTTGAAAAAATGATTGAATATCATTTTTTTGGCTTGCGGGCTTGATGAACTTTCTGGAAAAACAGTCGGCACAGTCATGTTTTGAGGGACCAAAAATGAATATTTTTAAAACCTGTTTCTACCCTAGATAGCCCTTGATGTCTAATTTCTAACCCAATTTGAATCAGTCAATTTGGATTTGAAACGAAAAAGTTAGAACCAAAACATTGACCGGATGTCTAGTGGGCAGCTCAGGAACAGAGTTGGGACAGTCAGTTTTTGGAGGCCTAAATGACCATATTTTTAAAACCTGTTTCTATCCTAAATAGCCCTTGATGTCTACTTTCCAACCCAATTTGAATCACTCAATTTTGATTTGAAACGAGAAAGTTAGAACCAAAACATTGACCGGATGTCTAGTGGGCAGCTCAGGAACAGAGTTGGGACAGTCAGTTTTTGGAGGCCTAAATGACCATATTTTTAAAACCTGTTTCTAGGGTAGATTCCCCTATGAATATAGTTTCCAATGCAATTGGAATCACTCATTTTCGATATCGTATGGGGAAGTTATGATCAAAATACTGACTGTCTATCGTAAATCAGCACCCTTAAAACTCTGTTTTTCCGGATGTTCCTTACAGTATTTCACCTATCAATTCTTCTTTTATTCAAAACATGTTTCTATTGGAGATAAATAAATGAATCTACTTTCATTTTCAATTTGAATCATTCGAATCCGACATCAAACGAAGAATCTATGCTTAAAACATTCACTGTTGTTCTAAGTGGGGTAAGCGAAAATGACTCTGTTATGCAGGTTGTTCTAAGTAAAATTGACATATCATATCATTGAATTTTTTAAAACCTGTTGCTATTGGAGATTAACCTTTGAATTAGCTCTCATTTGGCTTTGGAATCACTCAATTTGGACGAAAAACAAAGAAGTTGTGACTAAAACACTGCAGGTTAGCATGATTGGCCACTGCTCTCCCGCAGGTAACAAATAAATGTTACTTTGTTATTTTCTCCATGGATTTGTTCTACAGAGTAACTACTTGTTAGTTTTTTTGCATAATTCTTGGATTAGGGGAGCCCGTGCACCTCTCTTTCTCCATGATTTAATGTTTTCTTGCAGGTAGACACTCGTTTTTTGCAGGTCTTGGGAAAATAAAGAAGGTCAATTTATGGACGAGTGATTTTTGAAAGAAATTTTATGAAACAAAGGAATCTCATCTAACTCATTACCCAACGGATTCGTAATAGAAGAAATGAAGAATTGATTTCCATTTGAAGATTCATGTCATGTCTTTGCTGCCAAAACATTTTTCGAATAAATCATTTTTTTGACATAACATCATAGCTGTTGTAACTTAATTTATTTATTTACATACTGTTTTTGTTGTTTTTTTTTTTTTCTAATTTCTCTTATATTTTGTGTTTCAGGTATTGCTTCATTCAAAGTGTAACTCATCCTCAGCATCAATACCGTGAACAGCTAATTTGTTTTTTTTGCATGTTTGCATTGTATGACTATCCATTTTGCTTTTCCTTTTCCAAAGGAACGGCACTTGCGTTTTTGCTGTTCCTTTTTCCAAAGGAACGACATTTGCATTTTCACACTTTTTTGTGTGTATTTTTCCTTTTTGGTGTGCATTTCCTTTGTTGTTCCCTACAAGGAACAACACTTTTTTTGAGTGTTTTTGTTGTTCCTTCAAAGAAGCAACACTTTGGGAGCAACCCTTCCTTCCTCTTGTGGGATTATTCCTAGTTCATCTCAACCACATTTCACTGATTCCCTTTCATGGCATGAAGTACACTACTTTTATGAGGACAAGAATTATGGATTCTATTGAAGCAAGTTAATATCATTCATGTTATGATCTTTAACATGACAGCTCCTTGATGATAGATTATTTTCAAAAGGGACACAATTATTTATATACTACTTTACTGCATTGTTTTCTGTTGAACATGATATTGATTGATCATCTTAATGCCATGCTGGTTCCACCCTTCTGGATTATAATCTTCTCTGTCTGTACTAAATGAGATTATGAGTATATTTTTCTATTGACATGTTCAACTTCTTCCACCATCCCTGCTCTTAAGGAGTGCTGAGCCTCCCTCTTTTTATCATAAAAATGTGTAATAATAACAAAATTTTGTTCGCAGATGGAGGATAGGGGGTCTCATTACGAGCCAGCCTACCATGTTCATAAGGCTGTAACAAAGTGACATTCCCATTATGGCCACCACACCAGGGTTATGATCCATTGGATAGTCCAATTTTCCTTGGAACAGGAGGTCTCATCACGAGCCGGCCTGATCACTTTTGCTACATCTCAGTGAATGGCAGTGTGGTTATCTGGTTACCACGCCAGCACATTGATCTCTTCTGTAGAACAACAATGTAACTCTCTAGTTATAAATTGAGGATTCGGGCTCATATGGGTTAAAAAGCAACCCTGCCGAGGCTATGGACGCCTGTTGGCAGCAGCGGCTCTGCTTATGGTATTGAAGTTATATCTTATCGTCAATTATTACTATAATACCCTTTTCTTATTTTTTCTTTTTATCAGAGAAGTTATTTCCTTAATTTTTATTTTTTTTTCCCTGTTTTGAACCTTTATGCATGAGAAATTGTTTTATGATCAATCGCATCATTTTCAGCTAGCATACTATCAGTAAAACATCTTTTTGGCATATTGTTGTTCTTTTTCTCTTGTTCATCACCTATCATCAATTCAAAGCGTCCTATCTCTTATTCATAACTATCTTTACACACTCTGCTCTCATTATAATCATAACTCTCGTTGTCCTATCATTGATATGTGTACTCTGCTTCATTTACTGATATATTGTTCATTCACGTGCCTTGCCGTCAGCACAACACCTCTCATATGCTTTATGTTCATGGAATTCCTTTTCCAATTGGAGGGGGGAATGCATGCATTATGGGATTGCATGCGATATGATTACTGCATTCTGCCATCACTTGTTGATTTGCCAAAATATTAGTATTGCATGTATACATAAGTTTTTCTGATTGAAATTTTTGCATGCATCTTATCTATTTCTTACACTATGGATTCAAGAACATTGTATGCCAAATAGTGCTTTGTTTGCAGGAAAACAACAAGTATGGGCAGAATTCTATTCACAGCATGACTACAGTATTGCAACTAATAGAAGAGGCTCGAGCAACTCGCGAACGTGAACAATTCTTCAGACATGATGTGCTCACCTGGATTCCACCTTTTGCATCACTTTCAGCACCAACTCTGCCTACATCAGCTTCAACAACTGCCAGTCCATATATGTCATTCCACATTTTTGGAGGTAAAACTTGAAGTAAAATCGCATAATTTTCTGATTTATTACGAATTTAGGAGAATTTCATAAAAATCCATTTTGAGCATCATTTATCATCCTTCAGTCCACATCTATACCACTCCCTATTTTTCAGCAGCATATCATTTTCGAGTATGGGGGAGTGTTCCTTTCATTAATTTCTTTCTTATGACCATGTCATCCATATTCTTTATCATCCATTGTTATTCTTATTCATTCTCAACACCTCCATTATTCCATGTTGTTTTACACCAAGCATAGAATTCAACAGATGGTAGCAACCACCTCAATTTTTTTCTAGCATTGCATGAGGGCATGCTAATTTTTCAGAGAGGGGGAGGAATTGCTACGCATGATGGATGTTTTCAATTTTCTTTCTCATTTAAGGCATATAATTTCATTTTTACACAATGCAGAAATTGATTTCCATAATATTTTTAGAAAACCATGAACTCAATTCTTGTGATTTCTGGAAAACACAGACGTATCATTAATACAAACCCAGACAATTTCAAGAAATATTGGTTCATAAAATTTCGGAAATCATGCACTCTCACCTACAGCCATTTTGTTTATATCTTATGATCCATGCATCAAAACAGTCTGATTTTTGGATCATAAAGGCATTTATATATTATAAATCTACTTGCCAAATTTCAACAAAAGCTGGTTTGTAGTTTTTGAGAAAATGGTTAATGAAGTTTGCTGTTACTTATATCATATTTTGCTGCAACTTCATACATATAGTTGAATGTCAATATAAAAATTGTTATGCCTTCATCAAGATTGCTAAAAGTGAATATTCATTAATTAAGGAAGAATTCATTTGTTCTATCCATTTCATGAGCTAAGATGAACATATTTTTTATTGCTTGGTTAACACATGGGTTTTTGTCGTTGGGTTGCATGAGGACATGCAATATATTCAGGTTTTCGTTGCATGAGGACATGCAACATATTGAGTGTGGGGGTATGTTGGGCCGTTAATATGCCATTATTATTATCACTTGTGAATGCTTATTCCACCCATTTTTACCATTCTTCATCACGTCATTTATTATAATTTATTATTTAAATCCATTTTATGATGATTTATGCTTCTATGAATGAATGTTATTTATTCTCCTTTATTTCTAATAAATTGATGATTATGAATTATTTTATCAATGATAGTTTTAATAAGTTGGTTATAACATTCTTCACCATTTTTAGCCTCCAAGATAATTTCCAGATTGAAGATTTGATCATTAAAAGTGCCAACTCAGAAATGCGCTGGAATAAGGAGTGACAGTTTTGCGGTTGCGATTCTGAGCAAATGAAGACGAATCTGGAAAATCCGGAACATGGGTTTTGTTCAGAACGGACCCAATTAACTTTAACAAAGAACGGTTTGCCCAAATTCGGCTTGTACTGAGAGAAACGCAGGGTTCTTTGAGCACGATTTTCTTAGATCTGTGGTTGCGGCCGTCCTCCAAATCTCAGCTACAAAGCCAAATTCGACTTGCTGTTGTTGAAAGATGGATGCAAATCTATTTTATTGTTGATAAATTGGTTGGAATAAATTCAATATTATTATTAGAGATCCTATTTGCTATTTAATTTCTCCTCCTTCTGATTATAAAAGGAGAAGCATGTATTGTGTATGAGGGGATGGAGAGACTTTTCTTATTGTAATTTGCAGAATTGTGCATCGGCTCTTGTTAAGAGAGTGTGAGCTGTTTGTAAACATTATTGATGCCTGAGAGTAAGGCACAACAACGCTTCACCGGTGAAGCGTGGGCCCGGCCCTGGTGGAGCGATCTGCTGTTTGTATTTCTATTAGTTTATTTCTATTGTGTGAAGTTCGTTTATTACAATTAAAGAATTGAGTTATTGCTAATTGGATCAAATACAGAGTCATTGTTATTCCATTCTTTACAAGAAACATGATTCATGATTCAATTGTTATAAAATGTTGTTTTTCTGTATCTAATTCCAGTTGTTATTCCTTTTGTTTATGAATTACGATAGTTGATTGTTGCGTGGCTGTCGACAGGATTAAAGAGTAGAAATCTAGTTTTCTTGGTTATGAATTGAATTCACTGTTTATTTTACGCTGCTATTCAATTCCTGTTCATTGCTTTTAGATTGTTGTTCCTTTCCAGTTTGCGTTTTAGATTTCATTTCCTTTGAGTTTTTTTCACTTGCTTTGAGATCTCTAAACTGTAGAGGGCAGAGCTAATCATTCCAGGTCCCCAGATTTGGTCATCTCACATCGATTTCTAGGGGAAAGAGTTATTACTACCGCATCCCTAATCGATGTCTAGCAAGGTTGCTGTAGTGTAGTCTTTACATTTCTGTCATTTGTAATTAGATTTCTTTTCAAGCAGATTTCTTTTCAAGCATTTATTATTTCTGCATTTGTATTTCTATACTACATCTTCATAAACATTACTCTTGAGTAAATAGCCGCCTCAGACTGAGTACACTCTTGAAACAAAAATTCGTCGCTGGGTTGATAATTAATGTGAAGGTAATTAGGAGTTAAAAAGACACCTTTTTATCGCTCCACACTTATTCTCTTTTTACCACGTCTGAAAGCTTTTCTCCATTTCAGAACCACAAAATTCCCAATCCTTTCATTTGCCGAGCAAGAGAAACATTACCAGACAACGAAATGTCTAAGAGATCCAAGAAAGCTAAGGCTTCCGCCACTGCAAATTTCACCGCTATTCCCATAGTACCAAAAGAAAAACAAGAAAAATTAAGCTGGTTACAGATACTTCATGCTAGGGACTTGGAAAAATGACTTGGGAAAATATATATAATCTGATTGAAAGAGAAAATCCTAAGGTTACTGAAGTGAAGGCGATAGTCCCTGATGAAGATGACTCAAATTGTAATTCTGAGCCTCCTCTTAAAGCCCTTGCAAATTCATTTCTCCACAGAATTGCAGCTCGGGAAAACATTTTCCCTTACTATGATGTAATCCGATGGGTGATAGATAATGTCACCATCCAAAACAGGAAATTTGTTTCAGCTGTGGGAATAATATTCGGGTCTTTCAAAGAAGAGGACATAAAGGAAATGTACCATCTTCCAGACCCACAAAAAATCTACAACAAAGCCTTCATTAAAGATTTTTCTGCAAGTAATGAAACTCAGTCTGAGCCAATCAGAGAATGGAGGAAAGCTCCAGAGAAGCATAAAAATGAATCATCAAGTATGTACTCCGTGGAGTCCCTTTCACCTCTATATTGTTATGCCGCCGCAATGATGTGCAGACTATTTGGAAATGATAATTCAGCTAGATTTTCAATTTAAATGGTACCCTTAATCCATTCTATTGTGAATTCCGAAATCATGGATTGGGCAGTTATCCTTTCAGATAAGATAGCCAATAGAATCCTAGAGTATAGAAAGGATAAAAACATTGGAGACACAACCCCGTTTTACTTCTGTGCCTACATTTTAGATGCCCTATGTTTTAACTCTGAATTTCCTATTGTGGCTGGAAATGGACCCCCAAAGATCCTGTTCCTATTCATATTTACCATAAGTTTTTATGGAAGGGACATTTTAAAAACCATGTTTATAGAATTTGTCACGGTTTCCTCATCCCTGTCTATCAAACTATTTTTAACCGATTTCCTCCGAGTCTTTCTGAAAAAGCTAAGACTAATTTATCCCAGATTGGTGACTAGTTTGGGGAAGAGAAGTTTACCTATGTCAGAATTTTTGGGAGCATTGTAGAACCCCATATTTTACCATTGTATATTCCTAAAAAACTATTAGCACAAGAAATTTCCTACCAGTTGACAGTAGAAGGCATGTCAAGGTCTCTCAAGAATAGCAAAAAATTGATGTGGCCTACTTTTCCATTTCATTGTGGAGATTATACTCTTAATAAATTCACACATGCTGAGAAGGAGGTAATCAAGATAAGAGATCTCAAGCTCTCTACATTCCCAGGTAGACAGTATGACCCAAAGAAGGTGGCATTTGATTTCACCACTTCAGTTTCAATCGCTCGGTTTGAACATGAACCTGATGAATTTGATGATTTGTTTGTTTATATTGATAAATTTCCCCAAGTTTATGACTTGGCTAAATCCAAATTTCAGACTGAGGATATGAATAAATTTATGCTATTTAGAAGTCAGAGACTGTTGAGAGCTCCTCTTGACCAGTTAAGAATTATGCTGCAAGAATCTGAGAATATAGAAACAGAGCAGAAGAAAAAAGAAGATGCAACCAACAAAGTTGGAAAAGAAGCCTCTACCAGCAAGGGAAACGTACACACTGAAAATGTAAGCACAAGTAGCAAGCCTAATGTGCAAAAGGATAATACTGGCAGTAAAACAGATGAAACTGTTGGAAAATAAACTACAGTTCAGACAGGAAAGGAAAGCACATATATTGAGACCAATGTGCATGTTGAGAAAGGAAATAAAGGCAGGAAGGCTGATGTTCAAACAGGAAAAGAAAATATTGGTGATAAGCTATATAATCAACTTGAAAAAGAAAAGACCACGGAAAAAGTGGTGGATTCTACTGAAGTTATTATTTCTTCCCATTTTCTAAATCAATACGAACAATTTGTTCAGCAAATAGGATCACAAAATAATCCTCAAGTTGAAACGCTGAAAGATCAAGATATGGAAATCATTCTTGAGCATCCTACAGGAGATATTATGTTGAAAGTAGAATAAATTCCTCCTCTAGACATATTTTACAGTCTTAAGCATAGGGCTGTTGTCAGAAAGCAGAGGAAGAGGAGAAGAACTAACCAGGATGCACTTTCAACATCACAAGTGGAATTTATGAACATTGTTTGGAAAAATGCTAAGGTGAATCCGTCAGAGGATCTCACCAAATTATCTCAATACGTAGGTGCCTATAGTGCTGCAACTATAGACAAAGCTTCTTAAATCTCCCAATTGATGAAACAAAAAGACTTACAGATAGCTATGCTGGAGGAACAAGCCACAGAGAATCAACAAAAGATTGTTTAGTTGGAACAACAATTGCAAGATGAAGAGCTCAGATCTAAATAGCTGGAAGAACAACTTGGAATTGAAAAGAAGAAAATTCATGAACAAGCCTTGAACAAGCAGCAACAGTTAAGTCAAGAAGTGGAAAAGTTACAAAATCTACTGCAAAATGTGAAAACTGCAAATATTGAACAAGAGAAAATATTCCAATCAGCATTGAACAAATTTAGGGATTACCCTAAATTAGATCAATTCAAAACTGAAGCTCTTGAAACAATAAACTGATATCTCAGCAGTTGAATGAGTTTTGTCTAAAGATGGCACAAGCCGAGCCCTTGTGCGAAATAACATCATCTTTAATAGATGAAGCAGTCACTCTCAGGCAAGAAATTGATGATGCTGATGAGAAAATTTCTGAATTCCTTCCATGGCAAGATATAGAGCAAGGAAGAAAAGCTAATATTCCCAGAATTGAGGAGAGACACAAAGAAATTGTATTTGTGGAATGGGAACAACAGCTAATTAAAGCAGAAAGAGCCACATCAAGAGCTAAAAGTATGATGAATAATATAACACAGCTGGTTAATGACAGCTTGTATGCCACTAATTTGATCTCAGATTGTACCCTAGGCAAATTACCAAAAGTAAAAGATGCCGATTCCAGGTGGAAGGAAGAGATAATCAATAAGAATCAACAAATTAGCAAACTTCAAGGAATTTCATGGGATATTATGTGGACTTATCTAATCAAGCCACACAATCAACAAATGGCCATCAAATGCCTTTCCAATGCCATTCATTGTATCATTCTAGAGTTTTCTGATGCCACGTACACTGGTCAGTTACATACAAGGCTAAGTCATCCAACAGAAGTCAAAGATATGCTCAAAATTTTCCATCTGAGCACATTGAACGCAGGAGATAATCAATGAATCGATTTCACTTCAATGTCGCAATTCTGTTTACAGATTTTTGATGAGATAGATTGTAGCAGTAGTTTTAGTTATTTTGTTTTATTTTAAGTTCCTATTTAAACCCCTTTCATGCATTTAGAAATGGGTCCAGAGTTTGTAATATTTTTGGCTTGGATGTTACATTTTTGTACTCCATTGACTAATATATTTTTATAAAGGATCACATCTGGGGGTTTTATGGAAAATTTTCTTTAAGAATTGCATTTCTGTATCTTGGAGTCTGTTTTACATTGAAGTGTTGGATTTGGATATTGAATTGCATCGGAAAAAGTATCAAGATGAATATGGTATTTCTATCTATTCACTGCTAATTTTCTTATGTTATGAGATATTCTCTTTAAAAATTGTTATCATTTATATGTGCTTTTTTTACAATATTTCTTTATACATACGATTTGAGTGTGTAGAAATATTCATCTCTTACAGTATATGCAAATGATATATAAATTGGTGAATACAATGTTTTATTATAACTCTATTTAATTTCTTAAACAGAGTTATCTTTATTTGTTACTGCATATTTCAATTAAACTATAATACATTTTCATGGTTATTTATTTAGTTGAAACAATTTTAAAGTTGTATTCATATTTGATACCCGAGTTTGATTCTAGATTTATTTATAAGTTATAGATTAGATTAGATAGTTTATTTCAGTCATTTAGTTTCATTTTCCACTCATACAAATCATTCCATTACCAACCCATTAGTTATTAGGAAACTGGTCCTATCAATCCAGTCGGAGCCACCATACCAAACAGATAAGGAACTGTCCTAAGGTCCCGACCAGGTGGTTTTCACCCAATGTTTGAAGCAGCGATTTTCGAGGCTTCAACATTTTTGGCACTAGAAGGAGGGCCTAAGCTATGAATGGCAAATAAATCCAAATCTACATACCATTCTAAGAGAAATTCACCCTCATCACCTTCTTCAATTTCTTCTACATCTCAAATCACCAAGGAAGAAATTGATAGAGATATTCAAACAGTCACTACTAAAGTCTCAAATCAATCAGATAATCAACCTCCTGAGTCCCTTGAAATACAATATTTAGTTCAAAAATTCCAAGGGTTCTCATTATAATTAGAAGAGTCTGAAAT
Organism: Pinus albicaulis; assembly: GCA_034641835.2. Classification (NCBI taxonomy): domain Eukaryota; kingdom Viridiplantae; phylum Streptophyta; class Pinopsida; order Pinales; family Pinaceae; genus Pinus; species Pinus albicaulis. The sequence goes on from CM076583.1 coordinate 35,269,468, forward strand.
ATCTAAAGGCAGTGTTGCTTCACAAATTGTTTCTTCCAGACCTCTCACTAGGTCACAGAGTGAAAAACTTGGTATTGCTCCAAAGGAATTTCCTTTGCCTAGTAGAGTTAAGACAAGAAAAACCCCGTCGAAATCAGAGAGTGATATAAGTTCTTCATCGCATATTCAATCATCTGTTTCCCAAACCCCAACTCAGAAAAGTGCAATTGTCTCAACATCAGCTATTCAGACATTAGCTACCCAAACATCATCTGTTCAATCATCATCTATTCCAAAAACATCTGTCCAAACACCAGCTGTCTCTACTACTCCTTCAACAGTTATCACAACAATGGCATAGAGACCATGGGCTAGTCCAGGAGCTGTTAATATGCCTACACCTTTACATGATTTACCAGATAATCTTGGAAAATGGCTTCCAAAGTTTAGTCCTGACCTTAACATGCAAGTTGAAGAACATATCAATAATTTTATGCTTGCTGTAAATTTGAACGGAGTTGAACATGAGGATGTTGTAGTCAGGTTATTCCCCTATACTTTGCAAGGGGTAGCAGGGTCCTGGTATTTTTCATTACCTTCATGATCTATTACAAGTTGGGATATTTTTCAAGAACATTTCTTAACTAAATATGGAGATGATAGATCAATAGCTACCCTAATCAATGATCTCTCCAATTTGAAGACAGAACCTAAAGAAGCCATCAAAGATTTTAATTCTCGATTCAATAAACTCTTGAATAAACCCATACAACATCAAAGCCCAGTGAGTAGGTCCGAAGTGAATGGTATATAACAGCTCTGCCTTCAAACATAGCAATTTTTGTTAATAGAGTTGCTAAACCGACTTTGGCTGAAAACATGAAAGAAGCGATTGCAGTGGAAAAAAGGATTGTTGCTTTGGATAAGAAAAATTCCATTGAAGAAAGAAAATCCAAGAAAGTCAGCTTTAAGGATGATTCAAAGAAGAAGACACCCAGAGATCCATATGACATGGAAGGCTTACAGAAATCTCTCAAAACCATGTCTAATGAGATGGTTGAGATTAAAAAGAAAGTAGCAGAGACTTCTCCCAAAAGACCATTCATAAATTTCAAGAGAAATCAAATCGAATCTAAACCTCCTAATTCAATCTCCAATGAAGAATCGAAAGAAGAAGAAGAAGAAGAAGAAGATACTCCTCCAGTATCAGATGAAGAAGAAGAAAAAGAAGAAATAGCTGAATTACATGGAATGTGGGATTTAATTCTTCCTAACTCAGACAGTGAAATAGAACAAGAAGCCATGCCTATAAGTACAAGGAGCAAATCTACATCGAAACCTGTTCAATCTGTCCCTAAGAAGAAAACTACAACTTCAAGTACCAAAGACAAATCTCCTGTAAAGAAAAATTCTCCCTTACCCACTGAAAATCAGCCATCTTCTTCTAATCCTCCTACATCAACATCTAAGAATTTGGTGGTATCAGATCCTATGGATTATAACATTGTTGAAGACATGAAGAAGACAAGAGCGAACATTTCCTTACATGAACTCAACAAACTTAAACATCAAAAAAAGCTGCTATTAAAAGAATTAAATGCTACACCTATTTCTCCTCTACCAAGTGGTGTAGTTGCCAAAGCAGCTAAAGGGATTGGTAAGCCACCAGACAAAGTAGATGCCACTAATACTGTTCTTATTGGAGAAAAATAAAATTCTCAAACACCTCCTTTTCTTTTCACTTATGAAATCTACAACAAGAATTTTCATAATTGTTTAATTGATTCAGGAGCATCCTCTAATATAATTCCTACTTTAGTTTGTACAAAATTGAATATTGAACCACAAAAGTCTGCAGTTCACATTGTTCAACTGGATCGCTCTAAAGTTCAAGCTGAAGGAGAAATCAATTCAGTTACCATCAGACTAGCTTCTGATCCTAGGATTGTCCAAAGAATTGATATTCTAACTGCAGATATTCCTGAATTCTATGGATTAGTCTTAAGAAGAGATTAGTCTGCAAAGCTTAATGGTTATATGGCAACTAATTATTCACATATGTGGCTTCCCTACAAAGGGAAACCAAATCAAATCAAAGTTGAACGAGAAAAACACATGATGCACACTGTAACTGAATTTGAACAAGCAAATGAACCTGTAGCCTTTAAAAATAATATCCTTGGAGGTTATTCTGCTGAGTCATTCCTTGGGAACTTCAAAGCACCACAGTCACCCTTTACTGTAAATACTTTTGTTTCACAAATTGAAAAATTTTCACAATCTAATTCTTCTAGAATTGTTAATATTTCTGATACATTTGTAGATAAACCTGTAGATAAGTCTTTATTTTGGTCATTATATTTTGATGGATCAAAATCTAGTGATGGAGCAGGAGCATGATGCATCTTAATTGATCCAGAAGGAGAGAAAACCATGCTATCATGTAGACTAGAATTTGAGTGCACAAACAATACTGCAGAATATGAAGCCTTGATCAAAGGGCTTTATAAAGCTATAGGGTTAGATGTCAAATACTTGAAAGTATATGGTGATTCCGAAATTGTCATAAGAACAATAAGGAATACCATCAATTGTCTTTCAGAACATCTCAAACATTATCAAACCCTAGTGCAAGACGTTACCACTCAATTTTTAGCATTTAATATCTCTTCTATTCCTAGAAATCAAAATACATCAGCTGATTTGTTAGCTAATGTTGCATCCAAACTCCTCCCTGCTGAAGATTGTAGTCCTGATAGATTTTCAGTAGAATTGATTTTTTGCCCATATGTTCCTGATAATATCACAAAATGGAGAGTATTATATCATGATGAAGATATATTGAATTTCTTGACTTCAGAGAAATCCTATGATGAACAAATTATTGATGAAAATGATCATGATCTGCAAATTACCTCAAAAAGTAATGAAAATCCCATTCCCAATTCTGTTGTTAAACTTGAGGATCTATATGATATAAAAGACAGATTCAAGAAAGTTACTAACGCTAAACTTCAAAGTTCTACTTTGAAGTTTGAATTAGTAAATCTTGGCTCTAACTCTAAACCTCAAAATATTAATCTAGGACTCAATTTAACTCCAGAGGAAAGAACTGCTTTCATCAAACTTCTAAGTAGGTATAAAAATGTCTTTGCTTGGAATTATGAATACTTAAAAACTTATGATACTTCTGTTATTCAACACACAATTCCAATGCTTTCTGATGTCAAGCCTATTCAATAGAAGTTAAGAAAGATTCATCCAAATCTTGAAAGTCAAATCAAAACAGAACTTAAAAAACTTTTGAAAGCCAAAATCATTTTTCCTGTAAGGCATTCTAATTGGGTGTCCAACATGGTACCTGTCAGGAAGAAGAATGGTGATATTAGAATCTGCATTGATTTTAGAAATTTAAACAAGGCGTGTCAAAAATATAATTTTCCATTGCCAACCATGGAGCAAATGCTTCAAAAGGTAGCTGGTTCTGAACTCATGGGCCTTCCTTGATGGATTTTCAGGCTATAACCAAATATTAGTACATCCAGATGATAGGTTGAAAACCACTTTCAGAACCAAATGGGGAACCTATGCTTATCAGAAAATGCCTTTTGGTCTAATAAATGCAGGAGCTACTTTCCAGAGAGCCATGGACATAGCGTTTAAGGGTCTGATTAATAGATCAGTTGTTATTTATATTGATGACATAACCGTATTTTCAAAGAAGAGAGCCAATCATATACATGATCTGAAACAAATATTTGAAAGATGTAGAAGATTTGGTATTTCTTTAAACCCAAAGAAATCCTTCTTTGCTCTCAATGAAGGAAAACTCTTAGGGTTTGTTGTGTCAAAAGATGGTATATATATTGACCCTGATAGAGTGAAATAAATTTCTGATATTTCTTTACCTCATAACAAAAAATCCATGCAATCATTTCTAGGGAAAATCAATTTTGTAAAAAGATTCATTCCCGATTTTTCTCAAATTGTTTTACCTATGCAGAATATGATTAAGAAAAATTCAGTATTCAAATGGGGGTATAAAGAGAAATAAGCCTTTGATGTAATCAAACAGGCAATCATTAATGCACCTACACTGAATACTCCTGATTTTTCTAAAGATTTTATTCTGTATACTTTGGCCACCAAAACATCCTATGCTGTTGTTTTAACACAACTCAATGATCAACAAATGGAAGCACCAATTTATTTCTTTAGCTCAAACTTGCAAGGAGTTGAGTTTAATTATTCCGATGTAGAAAAAAAATCCTTTGTTGTGTTTAAATCAATCAAACATTTTAGACCTGTTCTCCTAAAGACACATACAAAAATTATTGTCCCATTCTCTGCAGTAAGACAATTGTTAATTCAAAAAGAAGTAGGAGAAAAGAGAGCTAATTGGGTAACAACTTTACAAGAATATGATATTGATATTAAGCCAACTAAGATTGTTAGAGGACAAGGTTTTTGCAGATCGTTAGCAGGAGCTCATAACATACCATAAAATCAAGATTCAGATATTGTTGTTCAAGTAAGTCAGATAAGTGTCACATATTCTGAATCTCAGTATGCTGATTTGATATTTTACTTGAAAAATGGGTATGCTCCTTCTAATCTTAGCTATAAGAACAAACATGCTTTAAGATTGAAGGCTATTAAATATGAAATCATTGATGATGTGTTATTCAGAAGGAATTACAATTCAATCCTATTAAGATGTCTTGAAAAGACTGAAGCAAAAAAGGTATTGCAGGAATTACATGATGGACTAGCAGGAGGTCATTTTGGAGGTGACACCACAGCTCACAAAATAATCCATGTTGGATACTATTGGCCTACCCTTTTCAAAGATACACATTATTATGTGAGGAAGTGCAGAATTTGTCAAACTGCTAGTGGAAGACAAAGGAAACCAGTTTTTCCTTTGCAACCAGTAAGTACTGAGCAACCATTTGAACAATGGGGGCTTGATATTATTGGTGAAATAGTACCTCATTCTACCAACAACACAAATACATCGTTACAGCAACAGATTACTTCACAAAATGGGTAGAAGCAATTCCTTTAAGGGTAGCCAATTTTGACGCAATTATTGATTTCATCGATCAATTCATCATTACCAGGTTTGGTGTACCTAACGCTCTTGTATTTAATAATGCATCTTATTTTTCTAGAGATATTATAATGGAATTTGCAATCAAAAGAGGTTTCAAATTGAAATATTCAGCAAATTATTATCCACAAGGTAATGGTTTAGCTGAGTCTACTAATAAAAATCTCATCAAAATCATTAAAAGGACCATTGTTCAAAATCAAAATAATTGGCACAAGTATTTAATCTTTGCATTATGGGCTGATCGTATTACTCATAAAGCTTCAATAGGAAATTCACCTTTCAATTTAGTTTATGGAAAAGAAGCTGTGATACCATCAAATCTAGCTCTCCCATCATTAGCCCTAGTGCAATTTATTGAAGAGAATCCTTCCTCATCTATTCAGTTGAGATTTCATCAAATCCTTAAATTAGAAGAAGATAGAGAGAAAGCAAAAAGTATTCATGAAAAACATCAAAAACTTGTAAAATCTTCTTTTGATTCAAGTTCTGCCGGCTCAAAAAATTTGTCAATTGGTGATCTTGTTCTGAAATGGGATAAAGCACATGAAGAAAAAGGTAAGCATACCAAATTTCAGAAAATGTGGCTTGGACCATTTCATATTGCTGAAAAGATAGGCTCATATACATTCATACTCCAAGATTTAACAGGAAAGAGAGAATCTCTTCCTATAAATGGGCTTGTCTTAAAGAAATTATTTTCATAAGGAGGTAACCCCTTCTTACTTGTACATATTCCTTTCTGCAATTTTTGTTTGTTTTGTAAATAAAAGTTGTTAATAGTTTCTAATTGACTTTTTACAATTAGAAAATGTCTTAGGAAGAATATTATAAATACTTATTTTGTGTAAATAAGAATTTTTAGGGAAATGATTACAGTTTTGGATAGTTTAAAATAAAATGTTATACTTTAAAAGTTTATTCAAAACATTTTCATGATCTTTTGAAACTTTGAGGAAAATGTAAATCATTATAAGTCTATTGAGCAGAGAAAGGTTATCTATAAAAGTAAATAATTTTTCAAGCTTTTGCACTCAAAAAACCCTGAAAATTGTCATCCATTGATTCTTAAGGATAAAACTATTTCACCCATCCATTTAGGTTGTGATTTTTTAGAAAATAATTCTAAGAAATTATATGAAAATTTAAGAGATAAGAGGTCTCATCACAAGCCTGCTTACCATGATCATAAGAAGTAATAAAATGGACATTACCAACACTGCATACCAAAATAGGATAATGGCTTATAAATATAAGACAAGGGGTCTCATCACGAGCCAGCTTGTTTAGTTTAATTACAACTAGTGAGTGGCATTTTTATTAATTGGCTACCAAACCAGAACAATGGCTTTTAAACTAAAAAATAAGTAAAAGACAAAAAACATGAGACAATATGTCTTATGAATTTATCTTTTAAAAAGTCATAATCTTAGTTGGATGGGATAATGAATGGTTGATGGTTAAAAGGTAACCCTGTCGAGACTATGAACATTTGCAGGTAGCAGAGGCAATGCCTATGACAATAGAGTATATTACAAAATCTAAACTTGAAAAGGTCCCCTTACTTCATTATTATCAACCAATCAAAGCTTAAGGAAACCAAAAAATGTTTTTATTCTTGAAGAATTAGAAATAAATTGTAAGTGATTTTATTCTTTTTCAAAGTTAGATTTTATTTAAATTTCCCTAAGGTAGTCTTCATTATCTTTAAAAAATTTTTACTTACTAGAAATATAGTATTCATTTTATTTTTTAGAGATAACTGTTTCTTCCAGTGAATCGCCAATTGTTGTACGGTACAACAATCCTCCCCATTTCAAAATTTTAAAATAAATTTCATTTAGAAATAGGTCCCCTTTCTTTTTAGATAGGAATAAAAGATTTAGATTAAATCCGATTATTTTTGAATAAAACAATAAAGGTTCATTGTTAGAAAGGAATATATTGCATATCTTTAATAACAAGTGTATATAAACAAATGCAACATTGAAAAAATTCCGATCCGTTGAGATATAAAGACTTTTATCACATTAACATAATACATAAAAGTATTCAATTGGAACAAAGTTCTATGTGATACAGTAATCGCAAATCGCAGATATCTTTAAGCTGTATATTTGTTTTGAAAAAACAACGATGCGATTGAACCAATCACAATTGCAAATCGCAAAAGTTTTAAGTTTTCACATTTGTTCTATAAAACTTTGATGCGATGCGATTGATCGCAATCGCATTTCAGAGGAGCAATGTAATATGCGCTTGTTTTATACCCAATGCAATGGACCCCACTGTAATCACAATCGCAAATCGGCTAATATAATTTACAACTCATTTCTTTTGAAAAGAGCCGATGCGATACACCATCATCGAAATCAGAAATCTGCAGAGATCGTGAAATCTTATTTGTTGTCCCTTTTGAAAATTCCCGATGTGATTAATGCTTAATCTTTATATTTTACAATGTGCATATATTATTTATTCATCGCAATCGCAAGATTCAAAAGGAAAGTTTTATGTTCTCATTTCAAAACCGTCGATCTCCGATTGTATGTTTATTATTAATAGAAAATCAAATGAATGATGGTGATTGATTCTATTTCGAATGTGTGAGTATGACTTTCAAAGAGAGCATTTATGTTTAAATATGGAGTTAATAAATGGAAATCAACGAATAGATATTTCATAAAGATGTTCTCCTTATTCTCTTTTTACCACATCTGAAAGCTTTTCTCCATTGAAGAACCACAAAATTCCCAATCCTTTCATTCATCGAGCAAGAGAAACGTTACTAGACAACGAAATGTCTAAGAGATCGAAGAAAGCTAAGGTTGCCGCCGCTGCAAATTTCGTCGCTATTCCCATAGTACCAAAAGAAAAACCAGCAAAACTTAAGCTGGTTACAGATACTTCATGCTAGGGACTTGGAAAAATGACTTGGGACTATATATAATCTGATTGAAAGAGAAAATCCTAAGGTTACTGAAGTGAAGGCAACAGTCCCTGATGAAGATGACTCAGATTCTGATTCTGAGACTCCTCTTAAAGCCATTGCAAATTCATTTCTCCATAGAATTGCAGCTCGGGAAAACATTTTCCCTTACTATGATGTAATCTGGTGGGTGATAGATAATGTCACCATCCAAAACAGGACATTTGTTTCAGCTGCGGGAAAAATATTCGAGTCTTTCAGAGCAGAGGACATAAAGGCAATGTACCATCTTCCAGACCCGTAAAAAATATACAATAAAGCCTTCATTAAAGATTTTTCTGCAAGTAATGAAACTCAGTCTGAGCCAATCAGAGAATGGATTAAAGTTGCAGAGAAGCATAAAAATGAATCATCAGTTATGTACTTTGTGGAGTCCCTTTCACCTCCATATTGTTATGCCGCCGCAATGATGTGCAGACTATTTGGAAATGATAATTCAGCTAGATTTTCAATTCAAATGGTACCCTTAATCCATTCTACTGTGAATTCCGAAATTATGGATTGGGCAGTTATCCTTTCAGATAAGATAGCCAATAGAATCCTAGAGTATAGAAAGGATAAAAACACTAGAAACACAACCTTGTTTTACTACTGTGCCTACATTTTAGATGCCATATGTTTTAACTCTGGATTTCCTATTCTTGGCTGGAAATGGACCCCCAAAGATCCCATTCCTATTCATATTCACCATAAGTTTTTATGGAAGGGAAATTTTAAAAACCATGTTTATAGATTTTTTCACTGTTTCCTCATCCCTGTCAATCAAACTATTTTTGACCGATTTCTTCCCAGGCTTTCGGAAAAAGCTAAGACAAATTTATCCCAGATTGGTGACTAGTTTGGGGAAGATAAGTTTACCTATGTCATAATTTTTGGGAGCATTGTAGAACCCCATATTTTACCTTTGTATATTCCTGAAAAACTATTAGCACAAGAAATTTCCTACCAGTTGACAGAAGAAGGCATGTCAAGGTCTCTCAAGAATAGCAAAAAATTGATGTGGCCTACTTTTCCATTTCATTGTGGAGATTAGACTCTTAATAACTTCACACATGCTGAGAAGGAGGTCATCAAGATAAGAGATCTTAAGCTCTCTACAATCCTAGGTAGACAATATGACCCAAAGAAGGTGGCATTTGATTTCACCACTTCAGTTTCAATCGCCCGGTTTGAACATGAACCTGATGAATTTGATGATTTGTTTGTTTCCATTGATAAATTTCCCCAAGTTTATGACTTGGCTAAATCCAAATTTCAGACTGAGGATATGAATAAATTTATGCTATTTAGATGTCAGAGACTGCTGAGAGCTCCTCTTGACCAGTTAAGAATTATGCTGCAAGAATCTGAGAATATAGAAACAGAGCATAAGCAAAAAGAAGATGCAGCCAAAAAAGCTAGAAAAGAAGCCTCTAATAGCAAGGGAAACGTACAGACTAAAAATGTAAGTACAAGTAGCAAGCCTAATGTGCAAAAGGAGAATACTGGCAGTAAAACAAATGAAACTATTGGAAAAGAAACTATAGTTTAGACAGGAAAGGAAAACATAGATGTTGAGACCAATGTGCATGTTGAGAAAGGAAATACAGGAAGCAAGGCTGATGTTCAAACAGGAAAAGAAAATATTGGTGATAAGCCAGATAATCAACTTGAAAAAGAAAAGACCACGGAAAAAGTGGTGGATTCTGCTGAAGTTATTATTTCTTCCCATTTTCTAAATCAATGTGAATAATTTGTTCAGCAAATAGGATCACAAAATAATCCTCAAGTTGAAACGCTGAAAGATCAAGATATGGAAATCATTTCTGAGCATCCTACAGGAGAGATTATGTTTAAAGTAGAAGAAATTCCTCCTATAGACATATTTTATAGTCCTAAGCATAGGGTTGTTGTCAAAAAGCAGAGGAAGAGGAGAAGAACTGACCAGGATGCACTTTCAACATCACAAGTGGAATTTATGAACATTGTTTGGAAAAATGCTAAGGTGAATCCGTCAGAGGATCTCACCAAATTATCTTAATACGCATGTGCCTATAGTGCTGCAACTATAGAAAAAGCTTCTGAAATCTCCCAATTGATGAAACAAAAAGACTTACAAATAGCTGTGCTGGAGGAATAGGCCACAGAGAATCAACAAAAGATTGTTCAGTTGGAACAAAAATTGCAAGATGAAGAGCTCAGATCTAAATAGCTGGAAGAGCAACTTGGCATTGAAAAGAAGAAAATTGATGAACAAGCCTTGAACAAGCAGCAGCAGTTAAGTCAAGAAGTGGAAAAGTTACAAAATCTACTGCAAAATGAGAAAACTGCGAAGATTGAACAAGAGAAAATATTCCAATCAACATTGGACAAATTTAGGGATTACCCTAAATTAGATCAATTCAAAACTGAAGCTCTTGAAACAATAAACTGTTATCTCAGCAGTTGAATGAGTTTTGTCTAAAGATGGCACAAGCTGAGCCCTTGTGTGAAATAACATGATCTTTAATAGATGAAGCAGTCACTCTCAGACAAGAAATTGATGATGCTGATGAGAAAATTTCTGAATTCCTTTCATGGCAAGATATAGAGCAAGGAAGAAAAGCTAATCTTCCCAGAATTGAGGAGAGACACAAGGAAATTTTATTTGTGGAATGGGAACAACAACTAATGAAAGAAGAAAGAGCCACATCAAGAGCTAAAATTGTGATGAATAATATAACACAACTGGTTAATGACAGCTTGTATGCCACTAATTTGATCTTAGATTGTACCCCAGGAAAATTACCAAAAGTAAAAGAGGCCGATTCCAGGTGGAAGGCAGAGATAATCAATAAGAATCAACAAATTAGCAAACTTCAAGGAATTTCATGGGATATTATGTGGACTTATCTAATCAAGCCACACAGTCAACAAATGGCCATCAAATGCCTTTCCAATGCCATTCATTGTATCATTCCAGAGTTTTCTGATGCCACGTACACTGGTCAGTTACATACAAGGCTAAGTCATCCAACAGAAGTCAAAGATATTCTCAAAATTTTCCATCCGAGCACATTGAACGCAGGAGATAATCAATGAATCGATTTCACTTCAATGTCACAATTCTGTTTACAGATTTCTGATGAGATAGATTGTAGCAGTAGTTTTAGTTATTTTGTTTTATTTTAAGTTCCTATTTAAACCCCTTTCATGCATTTAGAAAGGGGTCCGGAGTTTGTAATATTTTTGGCTTGGATGTTACATTTTTGTACTCCATTGACTAATATATTTTTATAAAGGATCACATCTAGTGGTTTTATGGAAAATTGTCTTTAAGAATTGCATTTTTGTATCTTGGAGTCTGTTTTACATTGAAGTGCTGGATTTGGATATTGAATTGCATCGGAAAAAAGTATCAAGATGAATATGGTATTTCTATCTATTCACTGCTAATTTTCTTATGTTATGAGATATTCTCTTTAAAAATTTCTATCATTTATATGTGCTTGTTTTACAATATTTCTTTATACATACCATTTCTGAGTGTGTAGAAATATTCATCTCTTACAGTATATGCAAATGATATATAAAATGGTGAATACAATGTGTTATTATAACTTTGTTTAATTTCTTAAACAGAGTTATCTTTATTTGTTACTGCATATTTCAATTAAACTATAACACATTTTCATGGTTATTGATTTAGTTGAAACAATTTTAAAGTTGTATTCATATTTGATACCCGGGTTTGATTCTAGATTTATTTATAAGTTATAGATTAGATTAGATAGTTTATTTCAGTGATTTAGTTTCATTTTCCACTCATACAAATCATTCCATTACCAACCCATTAGTTATTAGGAAACTGGTCCTATCAATCCAGTCAGAGCCACCATACCAAATGGATAAGGAACTATCCTAAGGTCCCGACCGGGTGGTTTTCCCCCAATGTTTGAAGTAGCGATTTTCGAGGCTTCAACACGACCTTGTGCCAGTATTGATCGAAAAATTAAATTGATTGTTTTGATGTTATTGATTTTGATCATATTTGGATATAGTCTAGTAATTGTGAAACGTGGTTCACTGTGGTAAAATAAATGTTGGAGCCTTTAGGGAAAGTGGTAGATTCTTGAGCAGGGTGGCAGGGTGGTGCAAGGTGTAGAGTGGAGTATCTTTCAGGTTGGAGCCTGAGAACACTTCAAGGTGATAGGGTGGTGTTAAGGAAGGTTGAAGCCTATGCAGGGTGGTGCTAAGCCAAGTTGGAACCTTTGTAGGGTGTCGAGCATCCTTTCAGTCAGTTTTGATAAAGGCAGGGTGCTAGAGCATCCTTCCAGTTAGAGTTGGTAAACCAATGTGTTGGAACATCCTTCTATGGGATCTGGTAAACCTAGGCATTAGAGCATACTTCCAATGGGAGCTGGTAAAATAAGGAATTGAAGCATCCTTTCTATTGGAGCTGGTACACCATGGTGTTGGAGCTTCCTTTCAATCAGAGCTGATAAATTAGGGGGTTGAAGACTCCTTCCAACTGTAGCTAGAAAATATATGAAGTTGGAGCTTCCTATTGATGTACTCTTCAAAGACCTATATTAAGGATCATTTTGTGTCTTTTCTCCTAGAAGGGTTTCTATTTAAAAATCGTGTGTCTATGTCTCGCATGTTGTGCATTGTTGAATGGTGTTGTTATCTGTTCATTTGATGTGATGCTGAATTATGTTTTAATCTAATGCTAATGATAATCAATGCCCTGCGAGGTTAAAATTAATTTATTGAAGTGAAATAATGATTCACCTGCCTCTTAGTATTTCCAACAATAACTACTTGGAGAAATTTTCTTCATACAAATATCTAGGAATCAACATTCATCATCGAATTAATTGAAATATAGCATTGAGAAAAGGATAATTGGAGGTTGGAAAACTTATTATGGGCTTGAAAACAACTTTAAGTCGACACATTTTTGGGTATGGAGTAAAAACAAGTTCCTCTTTCAGACTCTCACCACCCCTATTGTTTTATATGGATGTGAGGTTTTGGTTGCAGTATATCTAAAGAATCATGGAGGAATATTGAGCTAATCCAAAATAATTTATAACCTACAACCTCAAGATTAAAGGAAACACTCCCTACCCTATAATATTGATTGAAGCTAGCCTTTCTCCCATTGAAAACCTAGATATGACTAGGTATCCCATGTATTAAAAGAAGCTATACATCATAAAAGCTAAGAGGTTCTCTAAAATTACTTCTAACTATATCCAAAACGGTTACCTCTCACTCAAGAGAAGTTGGCATAAAGATGCCTAATCTTGGCTAGACCATTGGGGGATAAACAAGGAGATCATCTTGGAGAATAAGGATCATATTAAAACTATTATTACTTCCGAAGTCAGGGATAACGTGTGGGACATTAAGATTTAGAGGGAAAAAGGAAGATGAGGTATTATAAGGACATGATCAATGCCAACCTTGAAAACCAGAATTGTCTTTCTATCTTGATCAATGCTAAGCAAAAAATGAAAATTTCCAAGATAAAAACTAATTCTCATCAGATTCAAAGTGAAGTTGGGCATTGGTCCATTCCCAAAACACCTTGGGACAAAAGATTCTACCAACTTTCTAATACTAAGAGGATTGAAGATGAAAATCAAATTTTCTTGGAATACTTGGCTTTTACTCACATTAACACTAATTTTAAAAATCTTTGCCAAACTATCAACCTTCTTGACTTGTTAAGTAAAAAAAACTATGATGATCTACAACCCTTCTCTCTTGTTTTCAATCATAGAAATAAAATGTTAAAGAATGTCAATTAATCTCCTAGTATCTTAAGGTCCTATACACCATATTAATTTTAATGGACATTCGTAATAATAATCATCATCTATAAAATTTATTTACAATAATATATAAATGAAGACCTAAATGATTAAATTGGGATTTTTATATAAACACGACCTAAATAATTAAGTTAGGATTTTTATATAAACTGTTTATAGGAAAACTTTCATAAGTGATAAATATCCAGATAAATGTCTTTAATGACATTATATAATATTGAAGCATCTACATAAGTAATTTAAAAATTAAAAATTGACTTGTGATATGATAAAATGAGCCAGCACTTTCGAACCTTATTTGTTGATAAAACAAATTAACATAAAAACTAGCTAAGGTTTGCAACAGTTTTTTCATCTGGCAACATCTGAGTCAGGTTTGCACTGGTTTTTATCCCTTTTTCCTTGGAATGGAAACATCTTACTCTATTTTTTCTTCAAGACTTTTAAACCCACTCTTTATTTTGAATAATTTAATCTTAACGTGTCTACTGAGTGACCACCAGCATATCAAGGTGATATCTTAAGTGTTTGTTATTCTTTATCATTCATGTCATCTTGTGCAGAAGACTTTTTCTTTTGCCATCCACGTAAGTTTATTGGAATCGTGATTCCTCATTCCACCAATCTAATCTCTAATTGTCGGTGGATAACACGAATTTCATAATGGATGCACTGTACTGAGATTTTCATGCTCTTGTCACGTTGTAGGCCACAGTGCCGACTTTATGTGTAGAAGATTGAGATCTCTATCAACTAATTGTCTGTAAGAATGAACTAATAATGGAGGCTCTGTAACGAGATTTTCATGCTTTTTTTTCCCTGTCATCTACACCACAGTGTCGACATTATGCCCAGTAGATTGAACTATCAACTAATTGTCTGTAAGAATGCATTAATAATGGAGGCTCTGTAAGGAGATTTTCATGCTTTTTTCACTGTCATCTACACCATAGTGTCGACATTATGCGTAGTAGACTGAACTCACAACTCATCACAATCCTTTTCTATGAGTTTACTTTATCACAAGAAAAGTTTACTTTATCTCGGATCCACAGTCAGGCAGCCATTTACTCAGCCATGTTGATGTGGTCCAACGGTTATAGGGCGCTATGAAAATATAAAATAACCCATACCTATGAAAATAATGTAAATAAACACCGGCAAATTATAAACTGAACCAGTAGCTAATTCTACTGATAAAAAAAATATTACTAAT
Source organism: Pinus albicaulis (assembly GCA_034641835.2). Taxonomy (NCBI): domain Eukaryota; kingdom Viridiplantae; phylum Streptophyta; class Pinopsida; order Pinales; family Pinaceae; genus Pinus; species Pinus albicaulis. The sequence continues at coordinate 35,284,566 of CM076583.1, forward strand.
TTTAAAGTGGATGAGACTAAAAATAGTTTATAAGAATGAGTTTCTTGTTTTTAGTTTTTTTGCATTTCAGTCATTTTTTATTCAAATTAATAACCAACTAGCTCAACTTTCTAATAATGAAAAGATAATGGTAAGAAATCTATGCTAAATATATTCCCATAACTTTTTCTAATGTCTTTGAACACATCATATTTCAAAATGACCCCAGACTTACAAAATATACATATCCATTTTTCCCAAACTTCTTTAAGCTTTTTCCACCTCTTATTTCACACCCAAATTAATTCTTAGTTGAACAATAAAAAAATTTGCCACTTTTTTGAACTCCAATGTAATGTGCTTCATTAAAAAATAATTAAAAATAATATAATCACACTGCCCTTCATAACTTTATATCTTTGATTTCGGCACTAGCGAAGTTCGACCCTACACTATAAACGAAGCTATGATTCAAGGAGTATCAGTGGTCAAAATTGGACATTAAAAGTTGATGAAAGAATGGCTAAAAGGACGATACAATAAACGTGGCTATTATTCAAGGAGTGTGCTTAGTGAAAATTGATATGAGAATACTTATTGGAAAATAAGAATCGATGAAAGAATGACTAAAATGTTAATGAAAGAATGACTAAAACGAGTTAACAGCACACTATTAAAAATTACCAATTTGAAAATTATGCAAATAAATTAGAAATTTCACTTCACCTGAAGGAAAACTTAGTTAGGAGACTAAAGTTAAATTCATGAAATAAATAAAGTAATTATCCTCATGGAATAATCATGGAATAATAATTGTTAAAGAATGACTAAAATGAGTTAACAACACACTATTAAAAATTACCAATTTGAAAATTATGCAAATAAATTAGAAATTTCACTTCACCTTAAGGAAAACTTAGTTAGGAGACTAAAGTTAAATTCAGGAAATAAATAAAGTGATTATCCTCATAGAGTAATAATTGTTAATGTTGTTTTTCTCAACGTTACCCTTTCAAATGAGGCAATGCTATGAGTTGTAAGGTTAAGTAGGTTACTTTGTGCCCAGTTATCATACCTATTTTTAGCTAACATGAGGTAGTCTCTTTCCTTGTTATGTAATGGAGGATTCTTTGTATATTTCAAAGAATATATGATACTATTACATATGGTACACCATAACCATAATAAAAATTTAAATCTTGTGAAAATGAGACCACAATCTCGATTTTTATAAATTATAAGGAGTTTACATTGAATAAGATGATCTAGATGAAGTATTTCTAAATCAAATATAGCATTTTTGTAACAAATAATTTGTTAGCGTAATTAACATGATTTTGTACATAATTGACTTTATGTGCTTCCAGTAATGGTTACTCCTTGAGTTGATTTCCCAACCTATTGTGATGTGAAAAAATTATTATGATGGGTAAAAGATTGTAAGAACTTTGCGAAAAGAAAGTAGTTGATTAGCCTTGTAAAGAGGTCCTTGCTCTCTTAAAACAAATAATGCAAAACTCAAACATAATTTCTAGACTTTTATGGCTAAGAAAATCAACAAGTTTGTTAGTCTAGGGACAACCATGAGAATATTTTTCCATAATCTTGCAAAATTAATTTCAGACTAGGGTCAGTCTTCTTAATGATTTGGAGGAGGAAGTTCTCTCCCATTTAGAGAATGTTGTTTTGAAGAAGGAAATTTGTAGTTTGGAGGAGACCATTTCTCAACTATTTACTAAGCGTACTTTCTTCAAAAACCTAAGTGGAAATACTTTGTGACAACCCCAACCATGGTTCTCTTGTAAAATGCATTGTAAATGTTCTTACTATATATATATATATATATATATATATATATATATATATATATATATAGTACTGAGTCAAGGGACACGAATTCTAGAGCTAAGGATGTGGCTTGTTTGGTTGTTTATGGATTTCTTGTGTAAAATTTTTAACTTGAATGAACCGATTGTGAATTGAATGTGGGCTTCCAAGGAAGTACACACACCATGTTGCCTTGAGAAACACTCACAAGGAAGACAAAAGATTTATGGAGATGACTGTGTTAGAATCTAGGATGGTGACAATCAATTCCCACGTAGAGAGAGGAAAAGGAGGCATTTCTACCTCATTCAAAACACTATCACTCATTAAAGATACACATATTTTTTCACTCACTCATTCAGGCACATATGAATCAACATTCAACAAGAAGAGAAGAGAAGGGGAGAGAAAGGATTTGTTGAAGAAAAAGAGAAGAAGATAGTGATGATTTCAGTTGGTAAGATTGGTGAATAGATGGTTTCTCGATGGTGAGGAGAAATACCTTTTGATTCCTTGTAAAGCCATAGGGTGGAGACGATTTTCTCTGGGTTCCCTTACTGGTGTGGTTGGAGGCTTGTGTCCTTGGATTCTGGGAGGGAGAACCTGTGAAACCTTCTTGTTGTTGGTTTTCAGTGGGTTCTGGATTCCCCTAAGTGGGTGGAACTACTGTGTTTTTTTTAAGGGTGGATATTTACTCTCTTGATTCCCTTGGCATCTTTAGGGTGGAGGCAACTAGACTCTGGATTCCCTGTGTTTTATTTAACTACTGAGTGGATGGTGGGTGGAGGAAGGAAATCCTATAGAGTCCCTGTTTCAGCTGGAAATGGTGTTAAATCCGTTAACCAAGCCCCCTAGTCTCTAGAATCTAGCTTGAGGGTGACAACTACAAGTGTTCTTGGTTGTAGTTGTTTATGGTTATGTTGTAGTTGCTACAACCCCCACCAAAATTTTGGCATATACCAAATTTCATATCCTTCCTTGGTCTTGTCCATTATTATCGCAAACCTTGAAGTTCATGTTATCAGTATTCCTACAATGTTGTGGTCCCTTTCAAAATTGTAAAGTGTATCTTTAGTGTCGCACTTGTCATAACCAGTCGTAAAGCTGTCACGCAGAGGGAAATGATTTTTTTGTATGTCATGGATGATATATGTTGATAGATTCATCAAAATATGCTAAGTGTGTGATCACAGCCAAAGTTCATCACTGTTCACATTGATCTCACTGGTCCCACACTTAGTCATTTTTTGGAAAACTTCCCGACAAACCAACTTAGCTTCACCCGATCTTCCCTGAGTTGCACTCTGTGCAATATAAATCCTCTAGATGTGACCTTTTTTCTTGGCACTAGGCAGTGCGAAGTTCCTGCCTCCCATAACTGTTGTATTACGTAGTTCCTCTGACCAAGCCCTGACCTTGACCTCCGGAATTAGCAGTCATGACCTCCAACCCAGCTTAAACTATGCATTTCGCTACCACAAGCCTCAATATCATCCCCTAGGCCATTGAAATATCTATTTTCATAGTATCCCAACCTTCCTTGACCCCCAAAATTGCGTAGTAAGCAATCCCAGTTCCCATCCCTTCAGCATGTCCCTGTAGCTCCAAAAACTATGCAGTCTTGTCCCTCAGCCCATAATGAACTGTGCACTGTGCAATCTCAAGGCTCAAGGCTTCCATTTGCCTACCTAAACTTCACAACTACGCAATCCTTGAGCCTCCCTTTCCAGCTTGCCACCTATCCTGGGCTGTGTTCATGGATCAAAATGCATCATATTAGGCTAGGGTTATTTGGATTGATGTCGTCTTGTCATGAGTGAATTGCAAGAACATGTACTCTATCATGTCATGCCAAGATGATGAAGAAGGTGATGAAGTATTGAAACATGCTTGAATACACTCTTGCAATTGAACTTACAAGCTAATCAATCAAGAGAAAGTGAAGGGACACTAGTTTGTGACCACTACCGAAGACTTGAGATCATTGAAGACTCCTTATCACCAAGGGATGCGAAGGTGAAAAGGGAAGCTTTTCACGAAGACACCCAAATCTTAACAGAAACAGTGGATTGAAATTGTCATGTCATCAAGTACTCCATGTCAAGAGTGTCATGTCATGTCATGGCATGAGTGGTCATATGCCACATCACTATTGTGCACCATTTATATTATATTAAAAATGTATTGTAAAGTGGAATTCCAAAGGACACACATGGAATGTAAAGAGTCATGGAATTCAAATAGTCATGAGGGTAGTCAAAGATACACCCTTGGTTATATATACTCCATCATTGTATGAGAAAAGGACTTTTCACCTTGGCTCCACCAACAAAGCATTAGAGAGACAAGCTAGTTCTTTTGTGGAGAAATGAGTGGCTCCAACGCTCCACTATTGGATCTAGTGATGTTCATTGTATATATATGTCTTGGAACTTTTACTTAATTACAAAATCCTTCCAACGCTAACACATTCTTCATGCATGGACTTTGAATTTTTGTAAGAATATTCTACGAATGTTTGTATTTCATGCTTGCTTTCACATATGCTAATATAATTGAACTATTTTGGTTATTTTATTACTTATCTTATTGAGAATATGTCGTAATTGTTGTTATTTTTTTCCCATCCTCGTGGACTATTCTGTTGGATATTAGGCAAATCTTTCTCAATTTTTGGATGTAATGAATGTCACATCTCTTGTGGATTATTCAATTGGATATTAGATAGATCCTATTGTTTGTGTGTTTCTCTGATTAGGTGGTACTATTACCTATCTCTTAGAGGCTTACCTTTTCCTTTCTCTCGCGGTAGAAGGAATTTGACACAAATAGGATCGAAAACTCACCATGCACCACCCCCTTACTCTTCGAAGGTGCATGTGCACTCCTTTCTCTTGCTGAAAATTAGAGCCAAGGAATATCTATAATAATACATGGAAATTAGGTCATTATTCCAGATGGGGATCCTATTCCAAATAGTGTGAAGTATAATTTGGACTTCACATCAGGGATACCCCTTATTTGGTGGATTTCCAACACCGTCAAAAATGGCGCCAAAAGGAGGTTCAAACGATAAGTTGTGCCTGTTGAGTATTGTTTAAATATGTTATTCAAAATGGCTCTTCCCAAAATCATAATCTTGGGATTTTTTTCCGAAGAGATTAATCTTACCATCTTGATGAAAGTTATTCAAAACCTGTCCCGATTTAAGTTTGATGGTGAGTGTTAATTAACTCACCCTCACATTTGAAGTTCGTGTATATCAATGGTGTCATGCATTAGCCACTACTTCTTTCCATTCATTTGCCTAGCTTGCAAAGGAGCTTCATAAATAATTTGATACGTATAATTACTCGAATATTTGTAAAAGAGTCAATCTCCTAAGAATTAAGCCTAATGAATCAGTTGAGGATTTTTATAATTGATTCCTTCACCTCTGGAAGAAGATATGAATTGGGATTTCTTGAAACAAAAGTTTGAGCACTTGATTCTTATCGCTTTACGCAGAGAACCTAAACCCCCTGATTTTCCCACTCCTCCAACTCTTATGAATCATGAGATACCTCTAATTTCAGAGGAGGAACCTACTATTCCTTTTTTTCTTTTCCTCCTCCTTTTCCAGTTCCGACGAGGGTGCCTCCTTGCGATGATAATAAGGTTGGGGGATTTTCTAATCAAATTTGTAATCTATCTTCTCATTCTTCTTCTGCTTGTCATAACTTAGGTCCAATGTAGGAAATTCTAGAATGGCTCATGAAGCCTATGGTGAATACCAAATCCTCCATTCAACAAGATTATGTTACTGCTCAAAACTCTGGTCTTGAATATGATATGGGTTTATGTTATCCTCTTCCCTCTACATACCATGAACCTTTGTACCATGATCTGCCTTTGAAATTTGTTCCACCAGCTAGTTTTTCACACTCTCTTTATTTTTTCGTGCCACTGGTTCAAATTGCAATCAGATACAAGGAAATCACATTACATAGGTAGAAGAGAAGGAAGGTGAAGAGGTTTTCGATATTTCTTCTATCCTTGAAAATTCTCCATGTGAATATGATGCACTTCCATTTATGGACGATTTTTAATCTACTAATCTTGGTAGCAAATCAAATATAATCAATTATTTCGATCAATCCATAGCCATGGGAAGAATCGTTCCTATAATGATAACTTTGTTGATTTATGCAATCACGAATTCCCAGGCATATGAGTTGATCTTTTAGTCTCTCATGAATATTTTACTTTAGATCCAAAATCTAATTCGGTCAAAGAAGATGTGTTCATTGAAACTTCCCCTCCATGTCACTATCCCTTGTGTTCCACAGTTTGCGATGCATCTACTTATGATTGCTTGTGACAGAGATACTCCATGTTATTTAGGTTCTTCATCTGATGAGTTATCTTCTTGATTAACACAAGGTGGTGAGATTGTCCATAATGAAATTGAAAACAATCAAATCATTGGGTATTCTTCCCATCCCTTATCATATCTTATCTTACATGAAGACCGATCTTCAAATTACTTCTCACAAAATTTCCTTGATTCATTCATCTTTAAATTTTCGATCAGAAGAATATTTTGACTTGAGTAATATGGTTGTTGAGGTTGGAAAACCCAGTAAAATTGGTGACAAAGATAACTTCCATTCGACCAATAGTGGCCCTATTAGGGCAAGTGGTATCAACTATCCTACAACCATGCATGATCTAGTTTGATCTTCAAAATGCGATTTTACAATCCTGGAAAGTTCCGAGACCTGCCAGGGATTTGTGACACTTCAACTTCCATTAATGGTTATGTCAGGATCTCGCAACTCTGGCAAGCCCCCCGAACTAAGTCAGATCTGGTTTCTCTCATATAATACTTCTCAGTCGCAGGGTTTCACTTGATGTAAATATCTTTCTCAAATATGTTTGGTATTTCAGATGTAATATTTCAAACTTTTGAGATTTTTCTTCTTACCCGATTCAAGAATATTTTTCATTTCATTCATCTTCATGGAAATGTCTTGCATCAAACTTGGGTTTGGAATTTATATCTCTCATAGAGTCATGGAATTGAGAATTTGATCATCCCAAAGACCATATTTGGATAAAGTAATCTTATCTATCATATATGTTTCATGATGAGCAACTCCTGGATTTCCTTGTGAATATCGTATCGCGAATCTTATTCTTCATCACACCTGAAATCATCTTGAGTGTGAATGAATGTACAAGTTATTGCACGAATCAACATCTTCTTCGTTTAGCATGTCCTGACTCGTCTCTTGTATTTGTTGTGTTGGCATCCCTTTAAAATTATTTTGATGATTATGATGCTGGTACACTTGGTCACCGGTTACATGAAAGCGGTTTGCCACTTTTAGCTTGCGAGGAAATTGGTTCAATTATTCAGAGCATTAACAAAGCTCTCCAAATTGATTTATCTTAGTTAAATACAAATTGGGAATCCTATGCTTTAATCATCCCATCTGATCATTATTCGGTCACCAATGAATTTCACTCAACCTATCATCTTTCCATTAACTCATCTAATGACATTTGTTCTACATCCTTCGATCTTCATCGTTCAATATCCCACTATTTGGATTCATTTCAAGTAGTTGAGGCACTTCAGCCTTTGCTGATGGTTATGTCAGGTCCTCATTATCTCAACATCAATGCAGAATATGATCAGATTTATTTTCCCTCACTAGATTCCCATTTTAATCCCTTGCCTCTAAATGAAAATTGATCTTTCCAAATATTTTGGGGTTCTCAAGAGGATTATCATGGATTTCATGATCCACTGGTTAAATGGTTCGAATAGTATTACCTGGAAAGCTCCATAGAAAATAACAATTTTCGATCTTTCCTCACGCTTGCTAAGGAGTTAAAGGTAGAGGGAAACACATCCGTGAGAATATTCCAGGGTTTGTTGAAATATGGTATTCATCGAAAATATAATAATGCATGATCTTCAAACACGAACAAATCACACACTTTAACATCTTTGCTAAGTTGAAGGAAAGATTGAGCCTTTGGTAGGATACAAGGTGAAGGAGAACTGTTTATAATAGAATGAGAAACTAACAAGAAGGAAGTGGTGAAATATATAAACCCCGCATAACTAGCATTACTTCTTATGGTATCTATCCAAATCACCACTGGTTGGTTTCTTTTATGTATTTCCATTATATTCAGTCCCAGGTGCATAAATATCTCCACATGAGTATACAAAAAGAGGTATGTTACCAAAACAAGATTCTAAAAAATCCAATGAGAGCAAGGTCTATTAATTGTGAATTAACATTTTTTCCCAGAAAGAAAGTATATCATGAATTGTCTCAGGTTGTAACATTTAGTTAAACATCCCCAGAATAACCCAGTCAATGACATGTTTATCCTCCCTTCCCAAACCCTTGGAGATAATCTGCAGAATTAGTCTAACATCTCAGTAAAGGTTTTATGATAAAACTAAGTGGGTTCCAAAGGAAAATTTTTCTTGTAGGCATGAAAATAAGGTCATCTCAGCATAGTTTTCCCCAAATAGATTTTGAAAGGATGAAAACAAGGTTTCCTATGAGAATGAAGTGTAAGAGGCTGAAGAAAGTGTTATCACTCATAAAATTGTGAATTTTTTTAGATAATATCATTTAGGTCACTCACTAAATGGATAAGGTCTCTTAAGCCATTTCAAGGTGGTATAGGAAACATTTTTCATTTTTAAGCCTATCCTAAGTTTTGAGATCACCTTCATTTATGCCATTTCATGTCAAATCAGTCCCATACCATGTCAGTTGTTATTCCCCATGAATTCAGACTCAAAAGGATGAATCTACCAAATTTTAAACTTTTCATAGTGTTTTACACAGGAAAACAACAGAAAATGCTACGAAAACACCTCATAATTTCGTAGCGAATATGAGGATTTCTCTTTCTTTTTTTTTAACTTTTGAGCAGTCAAATTCAATGGTGGTTTCTGGGAAAAAAGAGAAGTATTTTAAGAAAATTAGAGAGGTTATTTTCAAGAACATATCAAATAAAAATAACATTTTTCATTTTTCTCAAAAGTGATACAAATTGGGAGATACGGGGATATCTTTCGGCCCTATTTTCAGAAAACATAATTTTCTTGTTTTATACATGTTTTGCAAATGCAGATTTTGGATAGCTGGAGATGGTATTTCAAAAAAAAAGAGAGGTGTTTCTTCAAAACATTTTTATCTACAAAAACCTCCTCCATTTTTGCAAAATATATCAATAATTTTTAAATATGAGTTCATTTCTAAACTGCAAATTCTACCTTTTTTAGGAAATTTCTTAGCGTGTTTTAGGCTTGAAGCCAAAAAAATGCTACGAAAATTCCTGTAGGTTATTTTTTGCTTTAAAATCCAGTTTTTTCATGTTTTATGGGGGGATATTGATCGTTGCAAGGTATCATGACATAATGAATGTGTTGGAATAGTAAAAATGTCAAGAAGATTGATGGAAAAGCCATTTTCCCACACTATTAAAACTCACTACGAAACTGCTTAATGACACTCTGTTTTTATAGCAAGGAGCTTTGGGTTGTATTTTGTTATCTTAAAAGTGCTTTGAAGGTCAGCTAGCCACATGTAAAGGTCAAATATAGTCAGAGGAATGTTTTTTATGCAGGTTTGGTCTTCAACAAAGTTATCCAGCTCATTAGTTCATCATGGAGGAATTATCATGTGTGATGGCAGCAGCTCCTTAAAAGTAGGAAGACATGTTTGATGAAGCCCTCCTAAAATGTTTTAAAGGTTCATGGCAACAGAAAGTCAAATTGAATGGAAAAAGTTTTTAAAACAGAGGTGCTACGAAAAGTTGCTATGAAATGAGCGCTACGAAATTTCTGTACATGACTTTTTTAGCAGTCAACTGCAAGTTTGATTTCAGACCAAATGAAAAAGTATTTTGGAAATTTGAAAGAGGTTTTTCTTCCGCACAGGTCCCTCTACAAAAAAATCTCTCAATTTTTGCAAATCCATCCAGGTTTGGAAATTATACACTCATCTTTGAAGCCTTAGTTTTAAGAATTTTCACTAACTAGATTTATGAAAAAATTGTAAAAATTTGACTTGGAGGAGGTCCAGCTCAGCATCCACATGGCATAATGACACGTCAACACTCTATTACACTCGTAAAATTAGTTGGTTGCAGCTGATAAGGGTTATTAAATTTATTTGTTTAACTATTAATGGAAGAAGAGTCCTTTTTGTATTTAAACTCTGCAAAACAGAATTATCCCTAGGAAATCTCCAAGTGATAGAATAATGTTTGAAATAGGTCTCTGAGGTGGGAATTCAAGGTGCGTAAGGTGGCATATCATTTGCATGAGTTCTCACTCTACAAATGAGGTAGTTTTAGAGTTATAAGGGGTTGGGATATGTTTACTTGACACTACCACTATTGTAATAGTTTGATATCAGAAATATACAATTGGGGCATGCTTATTTCAAACCTGAGATTCTTTTATGTATTATTATGTAAGTTTGTTCTATCAGCCCTTTACTTTCTCTCCAGTGTTCTAATTTTATAATCACTTGGAATTAATGATCACATGCTCCAACTTCCTATTTACACCTAGGCTGTTGTTCTGTCAAGATTTAGTAGTTTGCTTATCTATAATCACTTGGAATTCATGGTGACATGATCCAAATTCCTGTATGCATATAGCTTGTTGTTTTTTCCTTCATGTATGGTTTAATAATAATACAATTGCCTCAGCTTCCACAAGTTAAGTTTACTTGTGACTTAGTTTTCATATTGAATCCATGCCCAATAGTATTTACTAGTTTACATCTTTCACCTATACAAAAACATCACATTCAATCCAATTCAGAGTTAGCCATATTATTTAAACTTCATTGAAAATAATTTATTCTTCTTTTGAGAGAGCCCTCTCGGAATGGATAGGATAATTTCCAGTTGCAAGTGGTTTGAAAAAGTTACTCCCAGTTGACCATTGCAGCTTCCCAACATGACTCAATTTGGTGATAGTAGAAGGAAAAACCAGGGATTTTTGAATTACAAGAGAAGACACTTGGAAATTTTTTTCACCCAATTTGTTCTTCACAAAACATTTCTGTAGATAAAGAGTAGAGACTAGCCAGTATATGAATTCCAAGAAAACATAGGTTTGGGAATTATGGAAGCTAAAAGATGAGACTTGATGACTGCATTATACACATGGGATTCCTTCTGGTTAACTAAGATCTATTGGAGAAGTTACATTAAATTCAAGTATAAAATTGGGTCAAAAACTTCCCTCTCGATGTCCATGAGAGAAATGTAAGAGGAATATCCTGCTAACACTGCTTTATTTGAAATTATAACAATTTGGAAAAGTAGAAATGATGGTAAATACCTGGTTACTAGATGATTGATGCTGACTTGACCTTTGAGTTGGACAACTACGACGTGTTATGGATAAAAAGAACAAAAAATGATAAAATGAGGGAAATGAGGGTAATGAAATTTATGGGGAAAATGAAAAAATGGGGGGTAAAGCCAATACATGTGCATGTGTCATGTATGAAGTACGACGTGGTGAAAGGACTGGATGAAGTGACAGGGCAAAGGTGATGACGGGGTGATGATAGAATGGTGACAGGGAGATCTGCGCTTGCTTGCCGAAGTTATATGGGGAACACAATATTATGGAGTAAATATGTCGAGGTGCTCCCGTAATTAGCATTAATCATTGATCTAGGGAAACCCAAATTTTTGATGGGATTTACGGGGGTACTCGATGGCATCAACATCATGTATGTTTTTTCATAATGTTTGTGCCATTTGATGGGCCCGACATCCTCTTTCTATTGTGCCCAAAAAATCATCCAATGTTAACTTGCATCTGATCTTTTACTCTGCTCGAAACCACTGACATTAATAAACTTAATATTGTATTTTAATCTCAATCAATGCTTAATCCACCATTAGCACTTAATCAAAATGTTAAAGCGAAAGACTTGATTTTGATTTTTGTTATTTTTCTCTTTTTGTTTTTTAATACAAATATAAAATTTCAATTTTGAACATATGAGGATAAAGTAAAAACGAGATATAGCATTTGGCTCCACTTGGGGATAGTGTTTTGAGACAAAACACTAAGAACCACATATTAGTGCCTTCACCTCGAGCATGGAGTCATATCATAGCTTAAAACATTACAATGAAGAACTCCCCGAGTATTCACAGTGGTTAAAACGGTATGTACAATGATGAAATAAAATGAAGTCAATGTTTCAAATAGTGATTCAAATACTTCCCACTCACAGGAAATTGCAGTAGTTCATCATCTCATTTCTCAGAATAAAAGTGTTATTGGATCTAACTTTTGTTATTCGAAAAGGAAAAACCATAGAGGATTGAACTTACCATGTTTTCCCTTATCCTCTCTTCTCACATCCCATCTAAGAACCAAATATCCAGGATGAAAAATAATATTTCTGGCTTTTCTGTCAAAAATCAGTTTCATCTTTTCTTGGTATTTGATCAAATTCTACATTACCTTCTCTCTTCTTTTCTTTAATTCCACCTATTGGTTCATCCTTCTAGTGTTGCATTTGGCTCTTCTTCAACATCTTAAATGAGTGCCACGACTATTTTTTCTAATTGAATGGGAAATAAGGAAGTTGCTCCATATAACAATTCAAAAGGAAAATTTCCAGTTGACCTCTTATTAGTCACCCTGTTTTCCCATAAGGAAACTTATAGTTATGAATCCCAATTTTTCTTTTTTTCTGCAATGTTTTTCTTAAGTACCTTCACCAGAGCTTTATTTGAAGATTCTTCCAAGCCATTTCCCTAAGGATGATAGGTGGTAGAATGTGAGAGTATCACATTATATTTCTGGAAAAATTTAATCAAATTTGCAGACCTGAACACTTGAGCATTATCTGTCACTAACTTCTTTGGACAGCCAAATCTAGTGAAAATATTCTCCTCCAAAATTTTGATTACCACTAAATCAATTTCCCTCGTAGTTGGAAAAAATTCCACCCATTTTGTAAAATAATATGTACCTGTTAGGATCCATTTGTGTTGTCCACTGGAAGGTGGATTTATTTCTCCTATAAAGTCCATACCCCATTATGTAAATGTTTCTTCAACAAACATAGGAATCAGTCGTAATGGTGCCAATTTCTTCTTTTCAACAAAATATTTGGCACTTTTCACAACTTCTCACAAGCCTGTAAATATCTGAAAACAAAGAGGGTCAATAGAAACCAACTTTCAAGATTTTATGTGTTGTAACTTTCCAAATATAATTTCCACCACAGAGACATCCATGATACTCATTAAAAATTTCAATAGTTTCTGCTTCTGTCAAATAGAGCAACATAATAATAGCAGTATCCTTCCAATATAGCCTACCATTTGTTATCACATACTTCTGGGCTTTCAATATGAGAGATTTGTACTTTGTTCTATCTAAGGAAGTGAGACAACTAAGAAAACATAGGTAATGGAAAATATGTTTATACCACTGAGAACAAAGGTACTTATATTGGATTTTGTTATCAAGCTCTTTATATTTACCTTTTTCTTCTGCAGTATTTGATTCAACAACTTCAGCTAGCAAGTTGGTTCCCATAGCTTGATAATTTGCTTCTGTTAATAGTTTTTCTAGTCCTTGCCCCTTTACTAACTTCGTCTATTTCATGTCCATTTCATACTCTTTGATCTTTGCTATCCACTTTCCTGTTTTTCCATCACTATCACTCTGAGCTAGCACGTCATTAACAACAACATCAGGAACATATGAAGTAATATGAGAATGAATAACATAAACTATAAAAACTTTTAATGATTTTACCAGAGCATAGGCCTGCTTTCCTAGGATATTATACTTCATGTTTGCATCCTTTAATATCCTACTGAAAAATGCTACTGGATGTTCCTTATTATCCTGATTTCTCTGCAAAATTACTTCTCCAACAATAAAAGGAAAAGCAAATGAAAATATTTGAAAATGCTTCTTATAATTAGGACTCACCAATACTAGAGCTTCCTGGAAATCTTCTTTGATTCTTGTAAAAGATTCTTTGGCAGTCATGGTCCATCTGACTTTTGCATCATTTTTCAACATATCAATGATTTCTTTTACAATTTATGCATAATTTGGGATAAATATCCTTCGGAAATTTATTTTCCCCCAAAAAATTTAGATTTCTTTTTTACTCCTTAGCAAAGGTATATTTTTAATTGCTTCTACCCTTTTAGGATATATCTTTAATCCTTCCCTAGATACAATATGCCCAAGTAATTTCCCCTCTTTCAAAAAAAAAAATGAGACTTCTTGGGGCTTAAAGATAAGCCATACCTTCTACGCTTTTCAAAATTTTGTTGCAGATGTTTCAAATGCTCCTCAACAGACCTGGAGAAAACTGTAAACTTCTCTTTTTCCCCTACAAATTCTATATCCCTATCTCTATTGAAAGTGGAACTAGCATTCATTAACCTGAGTGGAATCTTCGCATACATGAAAGTTCACCATGGGTGATCAGGAGATCATGTCCAAGTTATGGAAAATGCTCAAAAATGAAAGTGCTCAGAAATGGTTGCAATTTGAACGACCAGAAAGGTCTCATTGTTGTGATTTTGACGCCATGAACGGTTCTCAAAACCAAGGTCGTATGCAGAAGTTATTGAGGTTTGAAATCATCTAGTAAACTCCAAAATATGTTGACCAAGTTTGACTTTATAATTTGGGTAAAATTTTAAAAAATATATATATATTTGCAGGAATATTCCTTAGAATATTCCTTGAAATATTCCCTGGATGGCGAATGATTTGTGGACAAGTGGCAGAATCTGATTCGCTATGGGTTTGAATTCATTTTTTGTGGCCAATCAGAGGGTGCCACGTGGCATGCCCGGAGGCTGCCACGTGGCCCCAGGCCGAAGGAGTTTTGGGCAATAAAAATTTTGCATAGTCTGCAGGATTCGAAATTGGGTTTCCTGCCCACAAGTTGATGCAGGGGCATCCGAAAAACCTTTCATTAAAATTGGAATCCGAAACTGTGGAAAGGAAAACGTGGACAGTCATTGTAAATTGGGGCAAAATTGGTTAAAACAGAGCTAAATTGTTGGAACTAATTAATGTAATTATCTACCATGTATGCATAATGAGAGATTAGGGGTTTGTTTGAGAGATTGAAGGAGAAAAATCATGGATGTTAGATGATCCACGCTTTTGTAAATTCTATAAAAGAGAGTGTGTGCATGATAGAATAGGGAGGCGAGTAGAAAAAACAATGTAATCAGAAGTGGATTTGTTGACTAAGGCTGAAATTCCTTAGGGTTTGTATATAATTAAAATACATATGATGTTGATTTTGTGTGTGTCAAGTTGTGGTTATTTATATCTTAAATTCATGAGTTAAATGGTGTGTTATGATTTTTACTGATCGACCATGGATCACTATAAGGATCGATGGTGATCCAATGTCAGTACTAGATTAGAGAAGGAGCTTTCGCTTATGCAAATAATTATTGTGTTCCGATTCATATGTTTGGGTTGGAACCGTGAGTCAAATATATGGTGGAATTAAATCTACGTTGAAGCCATGTGATTTGGAACCACACTCATGTCGAACCATGAGTTGAAGGCACATTGGAAGTGTAGCGAAAATATGTGTTTTGGAACCATGAGTGAAGAATAGTCTAGGTGTTTTTTGAAAACCACGAAGGGTTTTCGCGTAGCCTTAGAGTAGTAAGTGGTAATTATTGGAATGAACATGATACACCCCAGCGAGTGATGTGTGGCATCACAAAAAAATTTTTTTTGTGTAGATTTAAAGCATTAAGGGTTGTGCATATTCGGATGTGATATCCATCGGATGAATGGGCAAGAGTGGATCATAGGTTAAAGTGTGTTGGCAATAACGGTGGAGCCCTCAGCTTATTTCAATTAAAAAGTTGTGTTTTATGTGGAGCGACAACTGTCTGATATTAGATCGATGGTTATCGCGAATAAAGATGCTCGGGGTTTAAACCTTAAACCAGACCCGACATGTTATAAGAATGAATTGTGACTCTTTTTGAGTTCTGGTGTTAAGCATCAAAGCAGGACCAACATTTGTTGGTCAGGTTATGAATATTGTTGTTTTATTGCTTCCGATACATATAATTTGTGGGCCCATAACCCATAGGTCCAAGGATCGAATTATCAAAATATTGAATCTTACAGCTTTGCTACGCATTGGAAAAAGGTTGCAAGTTCATATTGATAAGATGACAGTTAAACTACCCTATATTATTTTAGCTTTTCATCACAAGTGCACAGGTCCGACCGGCGCACCCACGAATTAGTTCTTAGCTCTTATGGGCAACGAACCATACTTCAAGTTGAATCAACAATGCGTTGGTGGTAAAGGGGGCCAACCCCCACCTCATGGCACTCCATGCGACCAGGCTCGGGTGACCAAGCACTTACAACAAAAGTGGAATTCTGTTAATGCAAATTAAATTACCACTAAAACGTGGCTTAGCCACTAATATCGGTCATTAACGCACAAATGCATTTTGTTTTTAAAACAGGATTAACCGCCCTTAATCCTTGATTCAATTTAAACTAATCCAGATTAAAGGGATGGCAGAAATTATGGCAGACCCGACATTTTCGGAGGTTGGCCATCTTTGGCGCTCCTAACTGGAGTTCCTCCAGTTTTTGGAGGAGGTTTTTAAGGGTTATTGGGAAAATATTGTTCTGCCATAACTCCCTCATTATTGAACCAAATTGAGTGCAAAAATAGTCAATTTTGGGTATTTTTGACATTCAAAACAGTTTAGCATATGTTTTAGGTCAAACAGAGGTCATCTTCAGTAGTTTTAGCTACGAGGAAGATCAAGGAGCCATGAGGGCCATCATGGAGAAGGCAGTGTATTGGGCTTTATTTATTTGTTTTATGTAAATGAATAGTCATCTCTGGCTAATTCATACCTTCTGAAGCTGATTTTACAAAGTGTTTTGCCTATTGAGGCTTATTTTTCACTTGTACTTACATTTTGAGAAAATTAATACATGAGGGACATGCCATTGGGAGCTGGACCAGCAGATGTAGCCCAAGAGGAGTGAACTGCTTCAACAATTTGTTGAGTAATGTGCTTTGTGAAGTTTATTTCTCTGTTATTTATTGTTGTACAATGATAAACTGTTAAAATACTTAATCAATCCTAACACTAAAATATGTTTAACAAAGCCACAACTATTTTTTTAACCTGAAAATTAAGGAGAACCTTATGCACACATTATTATTACTGTTTGGATACTTAGCACAACATAAATAATACAATCCATTCAGATCAAGTTGGTATCAAAGCTAGAGTTCTACTCACTGTATTGTTCTTATGCAAAGTTTATTTAACTGTTTGCAAGGTTTTTAATGCTTACTAGGGTGAAGTTGAAGAGAGGAGAAGGTCAATTGGAAAGGACTTACAATAATCTTTAGCCAAGGAGGGAAAGAGTGCCAGTATCTCTGTTGGGTACCAAATTTGTATACTTTCTTCTCCCATTTTACCCTATCTTTCTATCTCTTTGTGCCAATATTTATCTTAAAAGCATGAGGTAAAACCCTTCTTCCTATCTTTTATGGGATATTTGATTAATGATATATTTGTCATGGAGGTTTTACCTTTCTACATATTAACTCTGATATTTCTTCAGATATAGCTACAATAGGAGTGTTGCGACCGCGAGTCAAGGCAGAACCCATCATCTCCGGCATCTTCCTTAGTTTTTTGCTACAGCGTGACAACCATGGGTATATCAGCACTATATTAGGCCTTCTTAGGGTTTCTTGCTGGGAAACCCAGTCGCCGTTGTAACAAGATGTATTTTTGTAACAATGGAGTCGTTGAGAGGAATCGTGGGTTTCAGAACAATTGTATAAAGAGGCCTACGGGCTGTGAATCAGGGGAGACCCTTGGACATACAAAATTTGTAATCAATCTTTTTATCATTAATTAAAGGTACAACAGCTTGTTGTTTTTCCTGTAATTCTTGAGTTTCCGCAGCCCTGATCAAAGAGTTAGGCCCACTCTTGTGATCATGTGATGCGTTCTTATTTCTTTTTTTTGCAGTGTTGTGTTTGGTGTGATTCTTTATTTGTTGTTACAGGTGCGTTAATTTCTGTGGATGCCTTTTATTTCTGCAGTTCATTTCATTGTTGTTACAGTGGTATGTGTGTTATAGATTAAACCTATGATCTAAAACGGACCATGTGCTTGTATCTGCATATACTTTGCCGTTAGTCTTGAAATAACTAGCGCACTTAGGTTGATAATTTATGTGGAAAAAGGGTTGAATTCTGTTCATATCCGGACACCAACATTTTGGCGCCATTTCCGGGGAAGGCTAACAGGTTCAACAACAGGATCTACAATAGATCTCAGAGTCGATCTCTCATCTTGAGGTGGGAATCTATTTCCCAGCTTAAAGTCCTGAGCGTAAGTGCCTTGTGTTTTCTTTTTTCTTTCTTTCTTTCTTGTTTCTTTTAATATTTTTCTTTCTTTATAATTAAACACTTGTCTTGGGGAAGGTGTTTTGTAAAACCTTGCCCTAAGTCCTGGGCGTAGTCTAGTTTTTTTGTTCTTATTTTTTGTTGTTTCCTTCTAGGGGCCAATTTCTCGTCCTAGGGAGGGTATATTATTACTCTGCTCTAGGTCCTGAACTTCGATTTTTTTTTCCTTTTCGTGTTGTTTGGTTTTTTGTGAATCTTTTCTCTCGTCCTGGGGAGGAAGTTATCCATCTTGCTTTGGGTCTTGAGCGATTGATTGATTTTCTTTGATGAACCCTCTCCACAACTTGTATGAAAAAAGATCTGAAAAAGAGGGGCAGAGGAAGACCGCCAAAGAAAGGGAAGGATCTGGGAAGGAAGATGTATATTCAAGAAATTATTGAAAAATCTAGATCTGAGGCATCATCCCGTGCTGTTGTTAGGGTTAGGGTTTAGAAGAAGTTAGAAGGGTAGTCTGTGGAACAACTAGTGCCATCCACGGTACTAGAAGGTGTTCTTTCTACAACAGAAGTGGAAGAAGTGGCAATTAAGGGATTAGAAGAATTAAGCAACTCTAACTGGGAAGAAGAACCTCAAAAAGGGTTTTCGTCCCCAAGAGAGCAAGGCAGCGCTATACAAATTTTCGTTGCTAAGTTCAGTGATTCTGATCCGGTAAAGAAACTTTTGAAGGAATTTGATTCACCAAGGGACCGAGGGAGTGTGGTGCGACCATCTTTGGCTGAATCACTCCGAATACCAGTTGCGGAACTAGTTGAAACTCCAAGTGCGTATTGGAGGATATTTATGGCACCTGTAAGTTCCTCTATTGGTTTTCCCATTGGAAATGTTACAGGTGATGCACCAATGAGACCCATCCCTTTGACAACCTTGCCTAGTTTTCATGGGCTCTCCTCTGAAGACCCTGATAAGTTCCTCTTCGAATTTGATATTGTTTGTCAAGGATATGACTATATGACTGATGCTTAGAAATTAAAAATATTTCTTGCTACCTTAAAAGGGACAGCCCTGAGATGGTTCATGGGTTTAGGGGGAAGCACGATTACCTCATGGGAAGAAATGAAAAAAGCTTTCTTGGAAAAGTACCAATATTACTGTAAGTCCCGTGACATTAAGGAGGAAATATTTAAATATGTACAAAAGGAGGATGAAAATATGGAGGACTGTGTAGAACGATTTAAATACATATTGTAGAGGTCTGGACATAGTGACTTGGATAAGGACATTCTAAATATCATTCTTCTCAGAGCACTCAGGGAAGACTCTCTGAAACTCCTGAATATAGTGGGAAAAGGGGATATTTCGAAAGAAAACTTCGAAACTATCTATGACTACTTTATCAAATGTTCGCAGGAGGCTGCAAGAAGTGGACAGGGTATTCAGTCATCGAAGACCTCCAGTGGAGGGGTCACAAAAGTAGAGATTGGGAATCTACTGGATAATCTGAGGACCGATATCCTAAGCACGCTATCAGCCCAAATGTACACTCTACAGGAAAAACAAAAGCAGATGGAGTTGGAAAAAACCATGGTCATATTTTTCCCTCAATGCAGAAAGAAACACCCTTTGAAGGAATGCCCGCTGAACATGGTGGAAGCCTACGCGATCTGCGAACAGACTCAGGCAACCAATGCATGTCCTTCCTTGCCCAAGCTGAAAGTAGTTTTCCAAGGAGCAAGCGAGGAAAGCACGATGGACTAGCTATATTTTATGGGGAAGAAGAAGCCATGGCAACCTCGACCACCGACAATGAATCCAGGTATTTTTCAGGACCCATCCCAGTACTTTCATAATTTTAGTATGGGTCCCCAATCTGCACCATTTTTAGCCATGTGGCCTCAATATTAGTATCCCCCTTGGCAACAATGGGTTCCTCAAGCCAGTTCGAATCCTTCATGGAATCAGACTTGGCGTGGACCCCCTCCCACTAGACAGTTTCCTCAGCCTATGCCTCAACAACAACTTCAGTTGCCTTCCAATGTTCCCCCAGGAATCCTAGGCATTAGACCCCAGCTTCCTATCCATCCCAACCCAAATATGAATAATAAAGGGGTTCAACAAACAGACACTCTGAACCTTCCATCCTACAACATTTCTACCACAGGACTCAATGAGATAAATCTACGGTTTGGCCGGGTAGTAAATGCACCTACTTCACCCATTATTACAGAACAATTTGACGGTGAAGATACAGAACTAGAACAAAGAACAGTGAGGGAGAATTTAGATCAAAACGTAACATGTCCCCAAGTTGGTCCCAATCAAGGTCATTTAATATCTCCCCCATATCCCGAAAGATTGATCTTGAGCAAACCAAAACCTCAAGCATAATTTGACTTCCTAGGGGAACTGTAGAATCTTTTTGTTAAAATACCCCTTTTACAAGCTATGAGGGATGTACCTATTTATGCAAAAACTCTGAAAGAATACTGCTCAAAGAAACCAGGGAGGAAACCTAAGGATCCATTAACTATTCATGTAATGCACAGACTATTCGATATCATGTTAGGAAAGATCATGTCTGTAAAATACGGAGACCTTGGGAACCTGATTCTAATAGTAAAAACTAATGGGATTGAAATTCCAAATGTATTGGTGGATTTGGGAGCGGCCATTAACATTATCACTACTGAAAAAATCAACGCATTAGGACTTGGAAACATTAAACCAACCCCTACTATCCTGGAACTTGCAGACAGATCCACAATTAAACCAGTAGGGAAATTAGAGGATGTGATCATTTCAGTAGACTCATGGAATTACCCTGTGGACCTCCTTATATTGTAGACTCTATCTTCAGTAGGTGGCCACCCATTGATCCTAGGAAGGCCCTGGTTGGAAATTGCAGATGCCTACATAGAATGTCGGTCTGGACACATGATCATATCAAATGGGATAGTTATGAAGAATCTCAAGCTCTATTCTCCTACAAAACCAAGCCCATCTAAAAAATCATTACCCAGTTAGAAACCTCTACCTGCAGAAGAGCCTGAACCTGAAAATGAAGATGTTAGACTAGTTCTCACTATTGGCGAGGCCTTTCAATTTAAAACAGAAACTGAAGATGATGCCATTAACGCCTTCATTAATGATTCCAGTTTTGTTCCTGATCAAACTCGACATATTCTCGAATCTGCTGTGAGCTGTGAGACACAAGAAAACATTGAACCAGAAGATGACATTCAGGACATTCCTGTAACCCCATTCCAAGATAGTACTCCAATCGAGATTGAACCAGGGAAAACACTTAATATCAACCCGAACCTGTCTGAATCTCAGACCAAACAGCTTTTGAAAGTCCTTCAAGATCATCAGGAAGCTTTTACCTAGGATTATACCGACATGAAGGGTATCCCTACCAGCCTATGCACTCATCATATTTACATTAAGTAATATTTTCGCCTTGTAAGAAAACCTCAACGGAGGATGAAACCTGATCTAAAAAACATTGTTAAATAAGAATTACAAAAATTGTTGGATGTAGGATTCATTTATCCCATCTCAGATAGCCAATGGGTATCCCTGCTAATTATCGTTCCAAAAAATAATGGTAAATGGCGGATCTATGTAGATTACAGGGAGCTAAATAAGGCAACACAAAAAGACCATTTTCCTTTGCCATTCATTCACCAAGTCCTGGACACCTTGGATGGAAAGAAGTTCTTTTCCTTCCTAGACAGATTCAATGGATATAACCAGATCTAGATAGCCCTAGAAGACCAGGACAAGACAACTTTCACATGTCCATGGAGAACCTTTGCATATAGGGTCCTTCCATTTGGCCTGTGTAATGCTCCTGCTACCTTCCAGAGGGAAATCTTGGGAATTTTTTCTGATTTGGTCGATGATAGCGTCGAAATATATATGGATGATTTAACTCCATATGGGAACTCATTTGAGGAAGGATTGGAAAATTTGGAGAAGGTACTCAAAAGATGTAAATAGACCCATGTATCGTTGAGTATAGTCAAATGCCATATGATGAGGGAAGAAGGAGTAGTATTGGGACATTTGCTCTCAGTAACTAGAATTCAAGATGATCCGGCTAAAGTAGAGGTAATATTAAATTTTCCGGTACCCAAAACATGCACATAGGTACGTAGCTTTATTGGTTGTGCTGGTTATTATAGGCACTTTATAGAAAATTTTGCTAAAATAGCACACCCACTATTTCA
The DNA here is from genome assembly GCA_034641835.2 of Pinus albicaulis. Classification (NCBI taxonomy): domain Eukaryota; kingdom Viridiplantae; phylum Streptophyta; class Pinopsida; order Pinales; family Pinaceae; genus Pinus; species Pinus albicaulis. The sequence continues at coordinate 35,307,079 of CM076583.1, forward strand.
ATTGCTAACAAAAGATGCAGAATTTTTGTGGACTGAAGATTGTGAAACAACCTTCATGAAAATTAAGGGGCTAGTGTGCACGGCCCCAATCCTCTGAGGACCTGATTTGGCATTACCATTTCACATACATACTGATGCTTCTCAGACAGAAGTAGGGGTTGTTTTAGGACAACAGGTAGGCAAAACACCGTATGCAATTTATTACATCAACAAGAATTTAATTCCTGTTGAACTAAAATATATGGTGACAGAAAAAGAATTCTTAGCTGTCATTTACGCTATCAATAAGTTCCGGCACTACATCACCAGGTACTCTACTATTGTCCATACTGATCACACAGCAATCAAGTATTTGATGAATAAACCTATTACTCTTGGCCGTATTACGAGATGGTTACTATTGCTTCAAGAATTTGATATTACAATAGTAGATCAGCCAGGAAAAGATAATGTAGTAGCTGATTTCCTATCTAGAATGGATAACAATGATGAATGCACACCAATAGAAGACAGCTTTCCCAAAGAACATATTTTTGCAGTTTCTACTAAACCTCTGTGGTATGCAGATATTGCTAACTATCTTGCTACAGGGAAAGTGCCTCCTCATTTGTCATATAGGGAACAACAAAAGATTATTCATCGTAGTGCCTGATATTCTTGGATGGTAGGGTACCTTTTTCATACAGGAGCAGATAAGAAGATCCAGCGTTCTATGCCTGAAGATGATATTTATGAAGTATTGAAAGCTGCCCATGATGGCCCTTGTGGAGGGCATTTTGCAGAAAAATAACAGGTCATAAGGCACAGGTAATCCTAGAGCCTTTTGAGAAATGTGCTATTGACTTTGTTGGACCCTTTAACCCACCCTCCCAGCAGAAAGTCCACATCTTGGTCTGTACTGATTACGTGACTAAGTGGGTGGAAGCCAAAGCTGTTACGAAAGCAATAGAGTAGGTATTCTCTGATTTTCTATTTGAAGAATTTTTTGCTCGTTACGGTACTCCAAGAGAGGTTGTTTCAGATGGAGGAGCACAATTCACATCACACAAGATAGCAAAGTTCATGCAAAAATATGGGGTCAAGCACAGAGTGACATATCCATACCATCCCCAGGAGAATGGAAAAGTAGAAAGCACAAACAAGACATTAGAAAACATTTTGACAAAAGCTATGACATACCATCATCGGGATTGGGCTCAGAAGCTTCCAGAGGCTCTCTGGGCGTACAAAACAACATGGCGGAATACAACTGGGTTTCACCATTCGAGTTGGTTTATGGGAAATCACCATTGTTTCCAATAGAATTTGAAATAAGCATGCTTAGAACAGCTCTGGAAGTTGGTTTAGATCTATTAGATGCCCAGAAACACTGATTGGCTCAGCTTAATGAACTTGATGAAATACATTAAATGGCTGTCCATCGAACTACTGCTATCCAGCACCAGAGAATGAAATGGCAGGATAAGTTTATTAAAAATAAGGTGTTTCAAAGTGGAGATTGGGCACTACTTTATGACTCTCGTTTTAAAGATTTTAAGGGAAAGCTTTGCACTCGTTGGATGGGACCTTATGAGGTGGACGTTGTATTTGATAATGGAACAGTCAAGCTTGTCACAATTGACGATACACGTACTTCCTTTACAGTCAATGGACATTGCCTAAGACTATACAACCAACTGGCCTCTAAGGATTCTTTTATTAAACAAATCTCTGAGAAATCTGGTTTGAAGGTTATCAGCGTAGAGAATCCTTCCTCTGCACCCTAGTTGTAAAAACAAATATATATATATATAATAAATAAATAAAGAATTATGTTCTATTTTCTTGTATTTTTGCAAGATCTACGACTAAGGAGTGAAAATCAAGGAATTTTCTTGTTGCTGCTACTCATGGTGCTGTTACTTGGTTGCTTCTTCTCATGGTGTTGTTCCTTGGTGGCTACTACTCATGTCGTTGTTACTCGGTTGCTGCTACTCATGATGCTGTTACACTAGGTGCTGTTACTAGATGTTGTTACTCCTTGATCAATGCTGCTACACTGGATGTTGTTACTCGCATTGCTGTTATTTGGTTGTTGCTTCTCATGATGTTGTTACTCAGTTGCTGCTACTCCGATGTTGTTACACTAGATGCTATTACTCTGATTCTGTTACACCAATGCTATTACTCTGATGTTGTTACACCGGATGTTGTTACTCCGATGTTGTTACACGAATGTTGTTACACCGATGATGTTATACCGATGTTGTTACTCTGATGTTGTTACACCAGACGTTGTTACTCCGATGCTATTACTCTGATGCTATTACACTAGATGTTGTTAATCTGATGCTGTTACTCCGATGTTATTACACGAATGCTGTTACACCGGATGTTGTTACACCGATGCTGTTACACCATCCACATCATTACTGTGCTGTCATCCTACCAACCATCACATCATCCAGGTAGGTCGTCAGGTACACCTCCACGTGACTTTTACTGATTTAATTAAATATCCCATGTGAAGATTTTAATGCTGCGAATGGTAAAAATTTAAGTTGGGGGGGTGTCGTCATGCCAAGGACGGTGTAATAATTGCCTCATAAGTTAAGTATGACATCCCACTCATGGTACACCTTACGATTCCCATCAATATGTGGTATCATCATTTAAATCATATTGGGATTCTTAAGATGTCTCGTCCACCCTGTACGAACAATTATTATTTCTATTTTACCACACTTACCATACTCTTTCATGATTTTTCTTGGTTTTCGAGAGTTACCAACCGTATTTACCATTACCACCTTTCCATTTTCACTATGTTTCTCCTCCAAATTTGGTACCCACCACCTTTCCCAACGGTCTGCTGCTACAAGTCTCCACGTTATGGGTGGGCTGGTTGTGCGGCATGAGCCTGAAAACACAGTTTCAGTTCACAACAATCTAGAGGTTTGGCAAGTCTTTGTCGACGCAGGGTGGGATATATACTTTGAAAAATTGCAGGGGTTTCTATGGAGGTATCACAATGAAATTCGCACTCAATTTAGAGGAGAATTATTCACGGTTTAGAGGTCTGGAAGTTCCTGTTATAGAGGAGGTAATTGCAGAGGTTAGCGGGCTGAGACAGCAGGGGAAGCAATGGTTTTCTTGGAAATTTTCTCTCCCGGAATTTCCTGAATTGTTCTTGCAGGCAGGAGAAAGTGTCGTTCAATTGGGCAGAGGTTACGAGCACAAAACTGTGTCGTATCCTTGGAACGAAGTTGCAGGTTTCGTAATAAAATACATTACCTAAGAGGGTCGGGCCTCAGCTCTCTTTAGGTATCACTTTAAAATTCTAACACACCTCCGATTTCCATAGAATCAGGTGCATACCCTAAATATGCCATTCTTCGTATCGAAACAACTGCAACGTATGGCACAGTCTGCTCGACGCTCTCGCCGAATGATGGGAGTAATTTCTAACCATAGATTGGTGCGATTATGTAATATTCCCACTTTAGCACACAGCTAAATGGAATATTGAATTTTGTTGTTTACACATAGGAGGTAAATAAATGGGTAAGAGGCCCATGAGTAGGAATAAAATCCCTCATAGTGTGAAAGGGATCATCAGAGTAGATATATTTGGCACCCTCAAGTGTGAAAAGGGGCAAATGCATGAGGACAAGGTCAGGTTTGACCAAGTCAACAGCGCTGGGGATAGGAGGTGGAGAACACTTTGAGAGACAGCGCAGTATGAATGGGAGGAAGTTTCTTTGGTGAAGGAAACCCTAATGAGTGGGACCCATGGTGAGAGGGATTTCACTTGTGTAAAAGGAGGGCAAGGCAGCCATTGTGATTCATGCTTATGATTTGATTTAGGGATTTGGTCTGAGAGACTATCCTGCTTTCTTCAACTGTTTAGTTGAGATTGTTGTGCTGCTTAGCACAAGGATTTCATGTTTAGGAATCCTTCTCCTTTCTTGAGAGGCCTCTTGGAGGAGTTGTACTGATTTGCCTCACATCCAGGCTTGAGGCCAAGCATCCTCCTTCAGCTACAACGTTATTTCTGAAACAGTATAACGTTGTGTTGCAGGGTGTTGCAGTGGGGTTTGACAACACCACTTCTGGGCTTGTTTTTCAAAGGAGGAAGCTTTCCTTCCTTTGGGACACCAGTGAGTAATATTTCGGAGCTTATTGCAGATCTTGGGACTTGTCCAACATATTTCCTTTCTACTACAGTGCAGTCCCTTCTCTAGACTGCGTTATTTTCAGGGTGCATATTACAGTGAGGGTCTGCAGGACTATTGGAGGGTGAGATATTCAGTGATAGGATCAGCCTTTCACTGGGAAGATCCATTGGAGGAGGCCTATTTATCTGATGCAAAATCTTCAGCCATCTCCATCCAGTTCCAGATCTTGAGTTGCAGCTGCTACTGCGACTCCGACATTTCCATAGTTTTTCATATTTCAGCCAATCCTTCTAGGATTGTCTAGAAATAGTGTTTGGGAGCTTAGATCTTCTCTCCTGTCATTGTATAAGCCATATATATTTAGATCTATGTTGTTTTTTATTTTCTGTAGCAGTGCTCTATCCATGACTGTGCAGTTTTGATCCATAAACATTCTGCTATGTAGCAACATTTCACTTTTGACATATGTATTCATGGGAGGCTTGTTTGCCTTGATCATATGATGTGTATTGCACTTATTTGCTGCCGATATATATAATAAAATGGTTTTATGGTTTCCATACATATTGGTATGATATTATCACTACTACTCTAGTCTATGTTCATGTATTGTTGTAGCTCCAACTTCAGAATATCTTAAGATATTCTCATTGTTTTAGATTTTCCCTATTTTGGGATATTACAGATTATTGGTCGTGTATGCAATAGGCAGGCTGCAGGTTTCCTGGGTAGAACTCTGCGGATCCTCAGAAGAAGCGGTAGCAACTATGATTGCTGGTAGAGAAGAAGAACTAGCCTCTCCGGCTGGTCAGGCATAAGAAGAATATTCAGAAGAAATTGATCAAGAGGAACCTGAGGAAATGGAAACGGAAATTGATCAGGAGGAACCCGAGGAAGAAGAGATGAGTATGGAGGAAGTACTTGGTGATACAGACAAGGATTTCACACAAGAACTAGCCTCGCTTGAAGAACCCACAGAGGAAGGAATTATGGACATCGTGCAGGAAATTGATATTGTTATATAGTTGTCAACCTTTTTCAATGAAGAACAAAGGAATGGAATTGTGGATAGAGGAATGGAAAGTGATGCTATTTCGCAAGGAACAGCATCACCTGCCCAGACAGATATGGATATTGATACAGGTGGGGGTGTTACACAAGAACCACCCCCAATTAGGCTAGAAAAGGAGGATTCAGCCCACGAAATCGACGTTGGACCTCAAGAATCGATACCAATTGTGGAAACAAAGGTGAGTCCTGAAGAAAAGGAGGGTAAAGAAGGAAAGAACCAGGTGGTCGATACTGTTCCACAAGAACTAGTATCGACTCATGAAGAAGAAATGGTAAGCAAAGGGCAAGAAGAAAGAAGGGAATTGAGCCACGGAATCGACGTTGCTACACAAGAACCATCATCGACTCCAGTTGAGGTGGTAATGCATGAAGTCCTGGTCCAAACTAGAAATGAAGATGATGGGTCTATTCCATGTTCTCCGTTCCAGTCCCTGATGCCCAGAGGGGCGAGGGGATTTCACTCGCCTAAACGGTTAATGGAAGAAGTGGTTGTTCCCCCGGTACTAAAATTTGTTGACACGGCCAAGATTGGCCCAAACACTACTAAACCAAAACACTTAGAGGTTCACAAGGAAGATAGGGTTCCTATAAAAACATCGAAACACAGGGGGATCAATGAAATTTCTGACCAAAAAGTAGGAGTTCCCAGAAGAAATGTAGAAGAAGAAGCCCCTGTGGATAGGGGGCCTAGCCAGAAGGGCTTGAGAAAAGAATCTGTAGAGGATGCCAGCAGCATTCTGCCGCCTTCTAAGCCTATCATAGGCCTAGAAACTAAATTCATCGTTAAACAGGAATGGGTCGAACAGTGTGAGAAAAGAAGGTTACCTCTCAAAAAGAGGTATCAGCTGCAGTTCAGTGAAACCATGATACTGAAAAGGGAGGTTTAGGATTTGAAGAAGCAAGTTTCATGCTTAAAAGGAAGGTAAAAATCTATAAATGGAGGGCAATAAAGCCGAAGATTGAAGTCTCCACTATAGCTACCCAAACTGGCTCGATCGAAGAGTTGTTTGAAGGTCGAGAATTTGTATTGGCCACTGAAATTCAAAAGTGGCAGTCTACAGCGAGCGACCACAAGAAAGAAATAGCTAGGTTCGAGAACAGGCTGCTGGAGTCATCACAGGGTACATGGATCAGTTATACAAGGCACGGTTGAGGTAGGCCAAATAGAAGTCCAGGATAGAAGAGTTGGAAGAACAAGTTCAATTGCTAAAGACAGATAAGGAGAAGATGTTCTCCCTAGCACAACAGGTAATGGCTTGCAGACCTCCTGCACATAGCTATGCCTTATTCCTTCATGAACAATTTTTTTTTTTTGTCTTGAAAGTATATATAAGGAGATTTGGTACGAAATTGAGGACCCCATTCAATTTCTCTGTATTTTAAAAAATCATGATATTATAGGACAACACTTAATGTGCGAGCTCTACATGCATGGGCATTACTTAAGGCATGATCAGTCCTTTAACCCCATTCCATTCGTGGGGGACATCCATTTAAGGGCTTTCACCTCCTATACCACCAATCAGATTAAATGGAGAAAGGCTTGGGATACATTTGAAGAAAATCAAGCCGGAAAGCCATTAATGGTGAGAAGAGAGCATGGTCAGTCCTCAAACATTTATAACAAGAATTATACCTTTCTACAGATTGAGGGCCATAAAGAACACATGTCGGCAACCCAGAAATGGTGCGCTGACCTGTGTGTTAGCCAGATTATGACATTTCTCAAGGAAGCACTAGACAGTTGTTAGAAAAGATGGATGTTGTCCTCCTCAGCCATCAGGGAAAGAGAACCATTTGGGGCACCTAACTTTGCACGTGCCTTAGAGATAATGCCGCATTACGTGGAATGCATTCATACCTATGGGGTTAGATGGATGGGATTAAGATTTCAATTTCCCCTTTTATGGCTACCAGTTGCGCAGTATACTCCTGCATATAACGTTGAACCAGACTGGTGGAAGGACGTTGTTTTGAAAGAAGGATATAAGCCACCAGGAACAGAAATGGCTACAGAATATGACCTCACATAGCTTCATGCCGATCACAGTCAGTCCAATCCAGATCTGAGGAGACGACGAGTTGCATGAGGACATGCAGATAGATCAGTTGGGGGGAGATGTTGGGTACCGGATTTGTATACTTTCCTCTCCCATTTTACCCTATCCTTCTATCTCTTTGTGCCATTATTTATCTTAAAATCATGAGGTAAAACCATTCTTCCTATATTTTATGGGATATTTGATTAATGATGTATTTTTCATGGAGGTTTTACCTTTCTACATATTAACTCTGATATTTCTTCAGATTTGGCTACAATAGGAGCGTTGCGGCCGCGAGTCAAGGCACAACCCATCATCTCCAGTGTCTTCCTTATTTTCTGCTACAACGTGATAGCCATGGGTATATCAGCACTATCTTAGGCCTTGTTACAGTTTCTTGCTGGGCAACCCGGTTGCCATTGTAACAAGATGTATTTTTGTAACAATGGAGTTGTTGAGAGGAATCGAGGGTTTCAGGACAATTTTATAAAGAGGCCCATAGGCTGTGAATCAGGGGATACCCTTGGACATATAGACTTTGTAATCAATATTTTTATCATTAATTAAAGGTACAAAAAATTGTTGTTTCTCCTATAATTCTTGAGTTTCCGCAGCCCTGATCAAAGAGTTGGGCCCACTCTTGTGATCAGGTGTTGCATTCTTCTTTCTTTTCCTTGCAGTGTTGTATTTGGTGTGATTCTTTATTTTCTTTTACAGTCACGTTAATTGCTGTGGATGCATTTTATTTCCGCAGTTCATTTCATTGTTTTTACAGTGGTATGTGTGTTATAGATTAAATCTGTGATCTACAACAGACCATGTGATTGTATCTGCATATAATTTGTCGTTAGTCTTGAAATAACTAACACCCTCGGGTTGAAAATTTATGTGGAAAAAGGGTTTAATTCTGTTCATATCCGGACACCAACAATCTCCACCTTCAATTTCACCTCCAAGAGAAGCAGACGAATCCATAAGAATGTCTTCAAGGGAAGGAGAAATCCATGAAGAAGTTGATCCCAAAGAGGAAGAAAGGGTGTTTAGAAAAGAATTCCTTGATTTGATAGAAATGGTGAGAGTCCTTTATCAAGAAAGGAATGGAAGACTAGAAGGAGAAGGATCCAAACTTCACAAGGAAGGAGAAGGATTTCCAGGAGGTCATAATGATGAAGAGAAATCCAAGAAGGGTAATGGAGGAAATGGAGATAGTGGAAAGTCTCCATCATCACCCTCATCTTCATATTCATCGTCGTCTACCTCTACATCATATTTAGTACATCATTCTCACAAATTCAAGAACATGGGTAAAATTCCTTTTCTTAAACTTGATGTTAAGTTTGAATTGCCAATGTTTGATGGTGAAGTTAATGCAGAAAAGCTAGATAATTGGATTAGGAAATTAGAGGTCTATTTGAGAATTCAAAATTTTCATGATGATGTAACCAAAATCCAATTATCTTCATTGAGAATGGAAGGTGCAACACTTGTTTGGTGGGAATCCAAAACAAAGGAAGAGATCAAAAAATATGGTAAGATTATCTTATCATGGTCTGATTTCATTTCAGTAATTAAAAAACAGTTTTATCCATTAGCTCACATGCAGAAGGCCATAATGGATTGGAAAAATTTTAAACAGTTGAAAGACAAAATGTTCAAGATTATACCCAAGAATTTAGAAGAAGAGATCTTTTAGTAGGAATTGATTTGCATATCCAAGACACTTTACTCAAGTATATATGAGGTTTGCATACTTACCTAAGACATACCATTCTCATGTTTAACCCTACAAGCTTAGATGAGGTTTGTGTTCAAGCCACACATTTAGAGGCAAGGGGTAAACAAAATTTTTATGGGAATGAGGAAAGTGAGTTTAAAGGCAAAGAGAGGAAAAAGAGAAATGAAAATTCTAGGAAAGAGAAGGGAATTTTTTTTTCTGCAAACATTATTCTAAAACAATCCATGATGAGGACCGTTGTTGGAAACTTCATCCGGAGTTGAGACCAGAAAGGTTTAAAACCAAAGATAAAGCCAAGGAGAAAGGCAAGACAGTTGCAATAGTTGAACAAGAACTAGGATCAGAATTAGGAGGTGAAACTAAAATCATAGCTATGTCACTAAATAACTTGAAGGGGAAAGAGAATGAAACTAAACCCAGTTCTAGCATTTCTAACTGTCACATAGAAGCTCCAAGTGAAGAGAAGAGAATTGAACTGTTTCATGTGAGGATCATTTCCAAACATACTAAGGTTGACACACTATTTGACAGTGGGTCAAAAGCGAACCTTATTTCTGAATACTTAGTCAAGAAACTAAATCTTGAAACCATTCCACATCCTAAACCATATCCTCTTGGTTGGATTTGTAAGGATGCAAATTTATAGGTTCCAAAGAAGTGCATGTTACGCTTTGCAATAACAGCACATTTTATTGACACAGTTGAATTAGATGTTGTTCCTCTTGATATGACAGGTGTGGTTTTGGGCAGTCCTTACTTGTATGATAGGAAATCTATCTTCCATCGGCATGAGAACAGGTACCATTTATTCAAGGATGGCAAGGAGTTTATTGTGAGAGCACATCGCAAAAAGCTAGACTCTTCTTTAGTGAATGCAGGGCAGATGAAAGGTTTGTCAATGCAAGTCAAAATTTGACTTTGTTGATGATTAAACAAAGAGAAGTTGTACATAATCCTTTTCATGTTAATGCTGATGTAAATAATGAGTTGTTTCAGTCTGAAAGTACAAGAAGTTGGAGCAATCGTCATTGGTGTCGATCGGTGTAGAAAACAAAGTGTCAATGCAAGAAGGTGCAAAGATCCAAGAGAGGGAAAAGCATCTAAGCAAAGAAGGCACAAATTTTAGTAATGATCATTGATGGTTTCAGAATGGCAGGGTACTATGGTGAAGAAACTTGGTCCAGAATCAACACAAGTACAAGGCTAATTTAGCAAAAAATCGCCATAAGGACAGGTTGCAAGGTGAAAGTAATTTTCAGTTTCCTTTGAAGGTAGACCAATGTAGGAACAATATTGTTACTGAAAATTTCAATTTCTTTTCTGCAAGTTTCGATAATTTACAGCATGAAAAAGTCAAATTTAGCAACAGTTGGTCAACAGATTCAAGGAAAAATTTGTCGTTTTATGAGAAGCTCCAATTAATGAAATCAGGGAGATTTCAGTGGGTCAAGATTGGAAGAGTGGAGATTTAGTCTCCTCATCTTCAGGTTCAGTAGTCCAGAGAGATTTTAGGGTCCAAAATCTTCCCAGTGGGGAGGTGTGATTAGGAGATCATGTCCAAGTTATGAAAAATGCTCAAAAATGAAAGTTCTTATAAATGGTTGTAATCTAAACGACAAGAAAGGTCTCGTCGCTACGATTCTGGTGCCACAAACGGTTCTCAAAACTGAGGTCGTATGCAGAAGTTATTGAGGTTTGAAATCGTCGTGTAAACTCCAAAATATGTTGACCAAGTTTGACTTTATAATTTGGGAAAAATTAAAAAAAAAATTAAAAATTTGCAGGAATATTCCTCAGAATATTCCCTGGAGGGTGAATTATTTGTGGACAAGTGGCAGAATTTGATTCGCTGTGGGTTTGACTTCATTTGTTTGTGGCCAATCAGAGGGTGCCACGTGGTAAGCCCGGAGGCCACCACGTGGCCCAGACCAAAGGAGTTTTGGGCGATAAAAAATTTGCATAGTCTGCAGGATTCGAAACTAGGTTTCCTGCTCGGAAGTGCACAAGTCTGACCAACGTGGCCACGAGTTAGTTCTTAACTCTTATGAGCAACGTACCATACTTCAAGTTGAATCAACAATGTGTTTGCGGTAAAGGGGGCCAGCCCCCACCTCATGACACTCCATGCGACCAGGCCCAGGCGACCAAGTGGTTACAACAAAAGCGGAATTCTATTAATGCAAATTAAATTAGCACTAAAATGTGTCTTAGGCACTAATCTCGGTCATTAGCACACAAATTCATTTTGTTTTTAAAACACGATTAACCACCCTTAATCCTTGATTAAATTTAAACTAATCCAGATTAAAGGGATGGCAGAAATTATGGCAGACCCGATATTTTCGGAGGTTGGCCATCTTTGGCACTCATAACTGGAGTTCCTCTAGTTTTTGGAAGAGGTTTTTCAGGGTTACTGGGAAAATCTTGTTTCTGCCATAACCCCCTCATTATTGAACCAAAATGAGTGCAAAAATAGTCAATTTTGGGTATTTTCGACATTCTAAGCAGTTTGGCATAGGTTTCAGGTCGAACAGAGGTCATCTTCAGTAGTTTTAACTTTGAGGAAGATCAAAGAGCCATGAAGGCCATCATGGAGAAGGCAGTGTATTGGGATTTATTTATTTGTTTTATGTAAATGAATAGTCATCTCTCATTAACTCATACCTTCTGAAGCTGATTTTACAGAGATTTTTTCCTATTGAGGCTTATTTTTCACTTGTACTTACATTTTGAGAAAATTAATACATGAGGGACATGCCATTGGGAGCTGGACCAGCAGATGTAGCCCAGGAGAGGTGAACTGCTTCAACAATTTGCTGAGTAATGTGCTTTTTGAAGTTTATTTCTCTATTATTTATTGTTGTACAATGATAAATAGTTAAAATACTTAATCAATCCTCACACAGAAATATGTTTAACAAAGCCAGAACTATTTGTTTAACCTGCAAATTAAGGAGAACCTTATGCACACATTATTATTACTGTTTGGATACTTAGCACAGCATAACTAATACAATCCATTCAGATCAAGGGGGTTGTGAATGTTGTATTATTTTGGTATTCTAGCTCCACTGAAATATGATTATAACCTGAGAAGCCATCAATCATAGATAATATGGAATATCCTGTTACTTTTTGTAAAATGTGATCCATCTTTGGGAGAGGATAATTTTCCTATAATGATGCTCTGTTCAAATTCCGAAAGTCTATACATAATCAAATATCCCCATTATTATTCCTCCTAGGTACCAAATTTGCCATCCAATCAGAATACCTAAGAGGGACAATTATCTTTGATTGTAATAATTTTTTGAATTCCTTCTCAATTGGTGGCAACAATAAAGGATTTATTTGCCTCAATGTTTTCATAGATGTCTTAACCCCCATTTTAAAGGAATTTTATGCTAAATAATGTTGGCAACATAAGTTTTAAGGTCTTAAAAATACCATGCAAACACATCAACATATTTCCTGATAAGATCCCCATACCGCCTATTCTATTCTTTTGGAATTTCCTTTTCCAGCTTCACCAACTTTGGTTGTTGCTCTATTCCGAAGTTTCACTCTTCAAGATCGTCTTCCAAATATATTTTCCTTGCATTAACAAAAACATCATTTGTATTGAAAAAAATTTCCAAGGGTACCAAACCTTTAGGAATCACATTGTTTTTTAGCTACAATATCTTCTTACCTCCCACAAAATTCTTCAAAGGAAACTCACTATTTGGTTCTTCTTATTGATCTTCTTCAATTTCATCCTCTTGATCGATCTCTAGATTTGAAAATTCATCTACCATTTCCAAAAATATTTTAATTTGATCTTCATATTCAAAAAACTTCCAGTACTTTATATTATTTGGAATGGAAGGTCTATTTCTAACTTCAACTTTGTATCTGAGCGTGAGATTTAATGGAGGCTTGAAAGTACTAGCTACATCTACCAACAAGTCAGCTAATTTGTTACCTTCCCTTGGTAGAACCTGTATATTAAAAGAAGAAAATAAATTATCATAATAAATCCCACTCTTCATTTATGTAGGCTTTAAGCCTTGACTATTTGGTTTGGTATCGATTCTTGACTTGTCTAATAATCAATTCATAATCCCCAAAAATAGAAATACATTGTATTCCTATGTTTTTAACATCTTGTAAACCAAGAACCAGTGCCTCATATTTAGTGATATTGTTTGTGGAGTCAAGTTCTAATTCATAAGAGAAAGGAATAATAGGACCTTTAGGGGAAAGCAAAAGAACCCCATCTCCATTCCCTTCTTTTGAATATGCACCATGAAAATAAATCTTCCAAACTCCACTGACTACTGCTCCCTTGATTCTAATTGTTGAAGGAACTTTCACTTCTATATCTTCAACCATTTCTTGGGGTTATTGTAACATGAAACAAGAAAAATCATCCTTTTCCTGGCTGTAACAGGAGAATTACTTGAACTCTCCTTGTTAATGGTCTTCACAAATATAATCTCTCGACACAACCTTCTTTATTCCCCACCAAAAACTAGAATGATAGACTATGTAAAATCTAGTTTGAGCACTCCTCCCAATTTGTGTCCACGGGATCTAGAAAGTAAAATTCTAAATTAAGCTAGAGTATCTACAACAACAACATCCATTACAATGCTTCTAGCTAGAATTTGAGCCAATGAAACCACCAAATCTTTAATTATCCCCACACATTTGACCTTTTTCGAATCAAAAGAATACAAGTCCTTATACGATTTTGTAATCTGCAAATTTAGATGCTTCATAGCTGAGAGGGCATTAAATTATGAGAAGCCCCTAAATCCAACATACATTTATGAAGAATGAAAGTGTGCATCAGAAGAGATATAAAAAGGAGGTGTGGAAGAATATTGTTCTTCCACATGAGGGCCAAACATTACCATTGACCTTTCTTCTTGTAGATTGACTGTATCAGCTGAATGATTATCTTGAGACAAATTTATAAAATCATAAACCTTCTTTTTGTAATCATATGTCTTCACTAATTTATCTAATGGAATTGGAATTTTTATTTTCTCTAATTCTTTTAATAAGTTAAAAAAATGAACCTCCTTCACATCTTTTGATTATTCCTATTCATTTGACTTCTGTTTTGGTACATTTTGTGAGTTGAAAACAAGTTGCTGAAATGACTTGTGTAGCACCCTTGTGTGTTGCAAACCCCTTGAATTCTCTCCTTGTTGAACTTGGATTGTTGGGACTGAATTCAGTGGTTGTTTTCCTTTATCATTTTTCTTTGGAGATTAATGTTGAACTACTTGATCACATTGATCTTCCACATGATTCTGAATTCTTGATCTCTTTCTCGATCTGAGATCATACTTTTTATGAAATTTTTCTTGCATAAAATTTGTGAACCTTTTACAATATTCTTCGATTTCTTAATCATCCAGAGCCACTTAAGGTTCCAAATTTGAATCTTCATTCATGAATATTTCTCCTTCATCTTTAGAAAAAGTATAAATTTGATTTTCCTGCATTTTAAGAGTTTCTTCCACTGGTTCTTCTAGTTAATCTTCAATATACAAAGGTGGTTTCACCTAATCCTCATCTCTTTTGTCTCTCTACATAATCTGTAGTAGTGATCCAAGAGGATCCTATAGTTGCTACAAGTTCAAAGGTTTCAGTTGTTCTAAGAAATAATGCTAAGTTGTAGATCCCGTCGTTCTGAACTCGGCAGTACTTTCGGTTTCTAATTGGGTCTCGGGATGAAGGAGAAATCATTCATTGAAGTTTGTGGTGAACAAATGCAGAAAGGGGCCTTGCTGGCCATGTGGTGTTCCCACTTCTTGACACATGGCAATGGTCCAATTAGTGCAAGTCTTCAAGTTAAGTGGTGATATTTTGAGTTTGATTAGTTAAAGGTTCCTATTTCATGTCAAGGGTGCATTAGTAGGTTTTTGGCGCACTTTCAAATGTTAGTGTTATGTTTACAAACCATGTATTAAAATGAAAAATATATGGTGTACCTAAGTGGTGGGTGAAAAAATGAAATATGGTATAAAAAATATGGTTTTTAAACCATATGAAATATCCACCTATGCTAAGGCACATATATCATAAGGAATATGGTATATCAATGTTAAAACATTATGGTTTTAAAATTATGGTCAAACTTTAATGTCGCTCCAAATCTGAGACACGCTAACAAAAGAGATATGTCATAGTGACATGGTTGAATAGCTCATGAACTATATAGATCACAGCAGAATAAATTATTTCTAGTCACCATCGGAGCCATCAGTCTACAGGGTGGATATGGCATGAAAAATCAGTGTCAGAGTCATGAGTTGAGGTCAAGACCACTGGAGGATGCACCGTGTCAGTAATACCACGGGGATGCCAATCATCTGATTACCATGGGGTTCCAACTGTTTCACATCACTTCCAGGGAGAATTAGGGGGATTTTGAGGTATAAAATGGGCCTCCTAATGAAATTGTAAAATAATAGTGGAAAAAATAAAATAAGATTTGATTACATCATCAAAGTTTAGAGGAAAAAAGAAAAAACTACTTTTTTCAACTCGTATTTTCAATTAATCTGCCAATTTTTTCACTCAAATTTCAAGCAGGAGTACTCGTTGGATGCAAAATTTAGTTCCTCATCCAATGAATACCAATGTTGCATATTTTCGATGGATCCTGCTACATGAAAAGTGAGAAATACATGAAAACATGATTGCAATCATGTTTTTTCATGTATTTCTCATTTTTTGTGTAGCACAATCCATCAAAAGTATGAAACATGGGTAATCCTTCAATGAGGAATTAAATTTTACATCCAACGGGTACTCCCACTCAAAATTTGAGTAAAAACTTTGGGAGATAAGTTGAAAATACAAGTTGAAATAGTAGTTTTACTATTTTATTATTTTTTAATCGTTTTACCCTTTTACTTAAAAAATGATGAATCATACCCCATCATTGACATCATCATCTTGAATCCTGTTGGTTCTTATAAATTTTATTTTGGTTGTACATTTTTCTTAGGAGGCCCATTTTAGACCTCAAAATTCCCTTAATGGTTGGTAAACAGTCACATGCCATGGGGAGTCATGTTATTTCACCGTCGAGACTTCAGGTTGAGTATCAAATGCCATCACCATTAGGAAATAAAATTTTTTAAATTCATATGTGCCATGGGTTGGTTATACATCCGTCAGATTAATGTTTTAAAACCACATGTGATATATGGCAGGTTATGATAGGGTTTGGGAAATTATATGGTTGCGTCGATTAACATATTGATACCATATTGTTAAACTATGTGCTATATTAAAATTCAGTTGGTAATGTATTTAAATTATATGGTTTGGGTAATGTGCAAAGTGTTTCACCATGGTGCCAAACTAAAGTTAAATTCTCCATGTAATTAAATGAGATGGGCCAAAGTTTGGATAAGGTTGTTTTTGTTAATGTTATAACCTAAGGTAAAGCATGGTGTTCAGACCTCATTGCACAGATAATAGGATGTTAAAATTAACTAAAGAAGCTTCTTGTTTATCCCGGAGGTTCGACCCTAGAACCTACCCAAGATCTATTAAAATACTCATCCATTCCACCAATGAGTTGGGAGTTGTACAATGGAATGCAGAACCTAGTTTTATTTGTGATTGTGATATTTAAATGAGCGTATATTGGCCATACTTCGGCCTTGTTGAGAACATAGATAAGCATTGGAAAGTTGATATAGAAGGATTATTTTCTACAGTAACCAGCAGTGCCTACGTGCACAAATTAGTTGGTGAAATTTCATGTAAATAAACTCTTAGGAGCATTCCTAATAAAATGGATGCCCACTTGGAAGCGGACCCAGAGACGTAGCCCAGGAGGGATGAACTCCGTAATAAATGTTTGTTGTGCTTGCGTCTTTATTTGATGTTGTATATTATTCATTTATTTTCATAAATTTTATGTTTAAGGCATAAAAATAACTCAGTTTCCTTCATTCATTCACATAAACACTTCCTTAGTCAATTCTTCAAGTAATCAATCCTATAGATTTGAGATCATATTTTGGTATCAGAACGAGGTTGATAATGTATAGTGAGATATTTTCCAATGAATTCTGACTAGATCCAGGTCGTGACATGGAGAAGGGAAACTCGAGGAGACAAATCTAGATATTGGAAAAAGGAAAGTCACGAGAAAGATGGCAAGGTCAAATGAAGGATAAGCTCCTGACATAAAGAGTGACGATCAAATTCAGCAAATGTTCCTTAATATGCAATGGATGATTGCAAAGCTTTATGAAGACAAGAAAAATATAGATGTATCTTCATCTTCTAAAGCCTTGAAAGAGAAAAAGGGAAAGGAAAAATCTCATGGTAATGGAGATCCTTCTTCTCCATCTTTGTCTTCTTCTTCTCCTCCTTTGTCCTCTCACAAGTCTAATTAAGATTCAAATTCTGAATCAAAGAAGAAACATATGAAATCTCCTTTTCTGAAGCTTGATGTTAAGTTTGAACTACCCATATATGATGGTGAAATGAATCCTGAAAAGATAGATAACTGGATTAAACAACTTGAAGTGTATTGTAGAATTTAGAATATTGCTGATGATTCTGCGAAAATTCAGTTAGCTACACTTACAATGGGGGGTACAATGTTGATTTGGTGGGAGAGTAAAACTCAATCAGATTTAAATCATAAAGGTAAAATCATCTCCTCTGAGGTCCTAGTTTATTAAAGCTCTTGGAAAGCAGTTTTATGCTTTAGGATATATGCAACATGTTTTAATACATTGGCAGTGTTTAAGGAAAGGTAAAGGACAGAGTGTGCAAGAGTTTACACAAGAATTCAGGAAAAATGTGTTAGCACTTAATATTCCATTAAACAAACTTGTAACTTTGTTAAAGTATATTGGAATTTTACATTCTTATTTGCAACATACATTGCTTATGTTTAATCCAACTGACTTTGATGAAGTATGTGTGCAAGCCATTCATATTGAAGTAGTGGGCAGACTGTTTTAATCAAAATTTTCAAAGAAACCATTCAAGCACTCAAAGAACAAGGATTCCAAAGAAGAAAACGGAAAGAAATCAGCAAAATTTAAGAATGAAGGAGAAAGGCCTACGTTTACTCATTTTCAGAGGGTTGGAAATGATGAATCCAAGTGTTGGAAACTTCATCCGGAACTCAAGCCAAAGAATTTCCTCAAGAAGAAGGGTGAAATGAACACTAATGTAGTAGTCCAACAAAATTTGGCATCTAACTCCGATGATGAAAAGAAGATAACCATAATTGGCCTGACAAGCAATCCTTCTTAAGATATTTCTATTCTATTTGTTCTGCATCTTCTTCAAAATATAATAATGTGGTTGAAGATAAGAAGAGGATTGAATTGTTTCACATAAGGATAATATCCAAGAACACTAAAATTGACACGTTATTTGAGAGTGGATCACAAGAAAACTTAATATCTGAGAAATTAGTAACGAAATTGGAATTGGAAACTAAAGATCATCCAAAACCTTACCCCTTAGAATGGTTAAAGGAAAACACTCAAATGCATGTCACAAAATAGTGTTGATTAAAGTTTTCAATCACAACTAATTTTGTTGATGAAGTTGATTTAGATGTGATTCATTTAGACATATGTGGAGTTGTGTTGGGTAGTCCTTATCTTTATGATTGATACATCATATTATATAGAAAGGAGCATAAGTATCATCTCTTTAAAGAAGGAATTGAATACATTTTCACGACACATAGAAGTAAGACAAACTTGGATTTAATCAATGTTGGTCAAATTAAAATACTCATAATTTCAAGTAAAAAATATTTTCTCATGCTTGTTAAGAAACAACCTAACGATAAGTATGATGCTTTCCAAGGTTGTCATTCTCAATTTAAGGACAAATTGGTTGAAATAGTTTATTCTTATGAAGAATTTTTTAAAGAACCAAAAACTCTCCTTCCAAAATGAGAAATACAACATGAGATTCAATTACTATATGTTGCACCTCTTCTGAATATTGGCATGAATCATATATTAGTCATTAAATTGGATTTAAAAATGGTTATCATCATATTAAAAAGCATGACATTCTTATTTTCAGTTCGATTTGGGAAGTTAGAATTTTCATGGGTGCGGTTCAGTATTGGAGGAAGTTTGTTTTTTATTTCTCTTTTATTGCCTCACAACTTAATGGTTTAACAAGTTTTAAAGCCTCCTTTAAGTGGGGAGGAAAACAACAAAAAGCATTTGAAACATTGAAGAAAAAAATTGTAATAGCTCCACCAGACCTTCCACAACCATTTGAAATCGAAACTGATGCTATTGAGTATGAAAAATAAATAGTGATTCATACAGATCATTGAACACTTAAATACCTTCAAACTCAAACTAAGTTGCAGCAATATTGACATAATAGATGGATGGGTTTTCTATAACAGGTCCACTTAGTAATCAAGTATAAGGAAGGTACAATAAACAAAGTAGATGATATGTTGTCAAGATCTTCTTCGAATGTTTCACTTAATTTGAAAAATATTTCTTTGGCAAGTGAAATTAACAATGAACTATATGCTGCAAATACTATTTTCAAAGAAGTTTATGAATCACTAACTCATGATGCTCAGGAGGAAGAAGCGAATGATCATGTTTATGGTTGGTTATTATACCATCTTGGAAATTTATTCATATCACAAGGAGAAAGAGAGCATGTGATTAGGGAAGCACATTATTCTTGTGTTTTAGGGCATGCTGGTGAAGGCAAGACAATGGAACATGTACAAAGGATTTTCTATTTCCCTTAGATGTATGAAATAGTTCACATGTTAAAAATGCGCCATGATAAGCATCAGAAGGGTCATCACTTTCAAGTTGGTGATCAAGTATGGCTTTACATCGAAAGATTAAGGTGGATGGAGATCAGAAGCATGAGGGAGTTGTGCCCTCACCTCATGTCTGATTAAAACCAAACTTTCGGTGGTCCAAAAGCTTCCAGTGGAGAGGAATGCTCCAGGAGGGATCCTCTAGTTTCTCCAAGTTCAAAGGTTTCATTTTTTCTCAAAAATAATTCCAAGTTGTAGAGCTCGTCCTTCTAAATCCAGTGGTACTTTTAGTTTCTAATTTGGTCTTCAGATGAAAGAAAAATCATCCATTGAAGTTTGTGGTGAACATATGTAGAAAGGGACCTTACTGGCCATGTGGCGTTCCCACTACTCAACACATGGAAATGGTCTAGTCAATGCAAGTCTTCAGGTTGAATGGTGGTATTTTGAATTTTATTGGTTAAAGGTTCATATTTCATGTCAAGGGTGCATTAGTAGGTTTTTGGTGCAATTTAAAATGTTGGTGTTATGTTTACAAACCATGTATTAAAATGCAAACTATATGGTGTACCTAAGTGGTGGGCGAAAAATTGAAATATGGTATAAAAGATATGGTTTTTAAACCATATGAAATATCCACCTATGCTAAGGTGCATATATCATAAAAAAATATGGTATATCAATGTTAAAACGTTATGGTTTTAAAACTATGGTATATGGGGTTAAAATGGTGGAGCTTTACATGTTCAGACTTATAGTCAAAGTTTAATTCCACTCCAAACCCAATACATGTTAACAAAATAGATATGCCATAGTAACATGGTTGAACAACTCGCAGATTGTACAACTCATTGCAGAAAAAATCAGCTCTAGTCACCCTCAGAGCCATCGGTCCACAATGTGGATGTGGTGAGAATAGTCAGCGTCAGAGTCACGGGTTGAGGTCAAGACCGTCGAAGGATGCACTGCATCAACAATGCCACACGGATGCCAACATGTAATATCCTTAAAGGGTGAATGCAATAATACTGAAACAGAATACAAGAACTGCAACTAAGTAAACAATAAATCTAAAGAAAACATCAGAATATACAGAGAAGCTGAACCTTTTTATTATATGGATAGGTTTCAGTTACACAATGTAAAAAAGATGAGTAGATCTAGTCCAAGAGATGGCCTAGAATCACCCTGCAATGATGCTACAACTAGCACTACGTAATTGCTGAGCTTACAAGAAGCAATATTGTGTTGTCCCTTCTACTGCTGATATACATGAAACTTATGCAAAAGGAAATTAAGATCTAGGGAGCTCAGGAGCTCTGATGATGCCAAGATTCAAGATCTGGCCAATGTGTTGGGAACCCAAGATAACCCAGAAAGGATTTTCCAGATCTACAACTTTGGAAAATCACCCTCCTAGGGTTTGATCCTTTGACTATTGGGTTATACAGATATGAAGCTAGATATGATCCAAATATGGCTACAATAGGTTATACAACCATATCTAAGCTTCGAGGGCTGATCACTCCTTCATATATACAAGCTAGGAGCTTGAGATCTTGTCTCCTCTTCTTCCTCCTTCAAGATGCAACAACTAGATATGCAGCTGCTACAGAAACTCTGATGTATAAGAGGGAGAGGCTATACACCTACTGAAATGTGCTGCAATAACCTTCAGGCTGATGGAAATGGTGATGGCGAGGTGAGGGGATGATCCCTCACAGGATTACTAGCTGAAATACTAGTAACTTCCTTCCTCCTTTGGATCTGCAATGATGGACTGCGTAATCCTTAATGGGACTACTGCTGATAGGAGGTCAAATTTTTTTTGCATGATGCCAAATCTGAAATGAAGCCCTTGGAATGTTGATCTTCAAGCCCAAGGTGATAGGAATAAACCTACACCAGTTCTCCAGTTGAAATAATGAAGAAAACCTCCACCTTCCAAACTAATCTTCAGAAATTGTGTAATTATTGAAGGTAGATGTTCTGCAGATGATGGAAATGATAAGTGGCACCAATTCTTGATGTAGAATGAAGTAAAACCCTCTTCCAAGAGATCAATCAATGAAAAAGGAGGGATTCCCGACCAGGAACACCCTTTGCTAAACAACACTTGCAATCTTAGCTAAATAACCAAAGAAAGAATGGAATGTCACCTGACAATTCCAGATCTAAACAGACCTCAAAATCAATATTCAATAGCATGCCTTCATTTTTGCCTTCATCTCCTTTATATAGTTTATGAGCCTTCCCATGCCTTGGCCCTCATCTAAACTACGCTGTGCATGTGGACATGATCCTCCATGTTTGACTGCGTTGTCTCTCTAAGTCTTCCATCATCTCTAGATGCAATGTACACCCTCTCCATCATGTGTGCATTAATTGCACCACTTCCTCCATCACTTCATCATGAATGCTCTGTGATCCTTCGTTAAATTCCTTCCATGATCTTATTTGACTGCTTCAACCTCCATGATCTATCTGATTAATGAGACATGATATTCAATCCATTCACATTAGTAGTTGCTCCACTACCCCATTATGTATATCTAGGCTTAATTAATCCACATTAACACATAAAAAGTGTATAGTTATTCATCTTGAGGATTACTCTTTTATTTAATTAATTGATCAAGAAAATTAAGAACTTTAATATTCCAAATGTCATGTGAAAATTTGGGAATATTACAGTCCTCCCCAGCAAAATTTTTCTTGTCCTCAAGCAACTGCAAAAGTAGATGCAAAGACATCTATTTCGCTACAAATGGCATCCACATAAATAAGGCCTCCTCCATTTGATGCAATGTGTCATGCATGTTTGGTTCCAAAGTTGTCTCTCAAGAATGTATATAATGACCTCCAACTGTATGGTTAGATGTCCTCCTTCCACCATGAAGAACCAAATGACAACCATGTGATATCCAACATCATCATCAATGCATGAGATACAAAAAATATAGTGGCTCCTGCCACAAAGGGAAAGCTCCATCTCACAATACATCTCTTCATCCCATGCTTCTTGAAGTAAATTGAGCATTGTCATGCCCTCATCTCTAGCCCTGTTGGCCTTGTTGGTTCCAAGAATCACTCAAACATTATGAAAAAGAAGAAATAGAGACATATCGATAGACTAAAGTGTCAAACCATATTCTCCCAATAGTAACCACTGGAGTAGGGCCTCTTGCTGCCATCCTCCATCCCCTCCACATAAGATGAACAAGCCAAACTCCCCCAAAAGTAACCAAAGCAACAAGAGATCTTGCTGCCTCTTCACATCATCATGTGAATCATGGAGTAACAACCACATGCTAAAGGACATATACAATTTCATACCAGCCCAATACAAACCAACTCCATTATCATACATCATGAGAGCATTATGCCATATTACAAACAATACAAAACACATAAACATGGGAGATGTCATGTGATGGCCAAAATATCTCAAGGACAACCCAAATGAACATGCCTTTCTTTGGTACATATTATCATTGATACACAAGTCATGAGACAAGAAAATATGAGCCTTTGGGTAGTACCCATAGTCACCCAAGAGCAACCAGCGCAACCATGCCTACTTCTTCATTACATGAGTGTTTTTCAAGGCATGGATCAAAGAAATAACAGCCTTTGGGTAGTAACCAAACTCACCCAAGAGCAACCAATGTAACCAAGCTTCTTGCTGGCCCATGTCATATATTTTCAAGTGTTCATGCAACCCCTTGCTGATCATTCTCACTCACTCATCCCAGTGTGGATGATGAATGATGTGCTGCATAAACATGATATCCTCCCTTTGTAGAATACCATCCTCCCCGAACTGATGAAGAACTTTTTACTCCATGAAATTTTGAAGTGCACCTCCAATGAGATCTCTTAATGAGACCTTTATCTCATCCATGGCCTTCCAAAACCAATGAGGTTCTGGATCTGCTGCAGGTATAAGTCTCTCTTTGAGTTGGGAGATGCTCATTGAGAAAGTGTCATCAAGAAAGGAGAAAATATTTCTCATCTCAATATGTCTACCATTTATCATCATAACCTCCATTTCTTCATGAGTGAAGCTACCTTCAGAATGCTCCAAGAATAATGGGGCTCCTTCATTATCATTTTTACTAAATGACAGCGTTGTAGATCTGCATGGTAACACATGTGCTGTCTCAAAGCAAGGCACAATGCTGATCTCATAACCAGCCATTGTACATAGGATCATACTCATCCCATTTTCTGAAACTCTACACTTAAACTCAAAGGGTTGAATGTAGTCCATCAATGACAAACTGGGATAGCTTTCCATCTCCTCCTTGATTAGATCAAGGGTCCTCTGCTCTCTGATAGTTTGCTGCTTCAAAACAACATTTTGTTCTAACCCTTGGTTATGCATTGGCCCTGATGGCATATTCCCATAAGTTTTAATAGGATCTACTGAAACAATAGGTGATGAATGTGTATGCAAAACTTGGATCAACTGATGTGTAGGAACCTCTTGCAAGGACACAAGAGTTCCTCCAACCGAGACAATGGTGTCTCCAATTGTTGGTAAGAGAGATGGCTGCTCTTCTACCAATGTACCAGCGCTAGAATATTCCTCCTCTTCCTCATGCATCTCCTGAATCATGCATGGGACTCTATGTGTCAAGAGCTCAAGACTATCTTGCAAGGTAGCAACTGTCTCTTCTCTAAATGTAAGTACTTCTACAGCTGGTGGTGAATGTAGTGACTTCTTATTCAGAGTGACAAGATTGACATCCTCCTTTGTTTCCTTAGGAAATTTCTCTTTGTGGCACATCTCTGTCTTCTTCACATCAAAATTCTTCCTCAACTTGTGAAAGAAATCTGAATATTTAGTCACCCTTGCATGCTCCATGTGACCAAACCACCAATCATTGGCTTCACCTAAAAGATGAAGTGATGCAATTTGGACAACCTCATTTTCAGCCACAGGATGTAGCATGAAAAATGTATCTAAATCTTCCTTCCAAGCCTTAACAGTGCTTGAGGAAGATCCATCAAATGTAGGCAAATACAATCTATTATGCCTCTTCCTTCTGTTTCTTCTATAGGATCTTCTTTCTTCTTTGAGTTCGAAGAATTCTTGGAGAGTTAGACTTTCTTTGAAAGCTCCAGACCGTTCCTTGTACTCTTCAAGATACAAACTGAGAGTTTCATGAGTCTCAGGTTTTCTTCCTTCATTTCTATACCTTTCACCTTCTTCAGAGTAAGTGGGCATAGTAGATCTATGAGGAGATATATGGTTCTCTGGTCTTCTTTTCTACTGATAGGAAGTGCTTGGACCTTCTTCATCAAATCTTCTTCTTGGATCTTCTTTCTGCCTTTCCTTTTTCATTTGATTGACCTCCTTGGAGAGATATTGGATGGATATAAAGAGAGGAGTAGCAATACTATAATCCTCCTTCATGATAGATCTCATCTATCTGCTTCTTCTTTTGTTGAAAAAGATGAAGTGTTCACAATCTGAGCCAAAGGTCATGCTCTGATACCACTGTAATATCCCTAAAGGGAGAATGCAGTAATACTGAAACAAAATATAAGAACTGCAACTAAGTAAACAATAAATCTAAAGACAACATTAGAATATACAAAGAATCTGAGGCTTTTTATTATATGGAGAGGATTCAGTTACACAATGTACAAAAGATGAGTAGATCTAGTCCAAGAGATGACCTAGAATCACCCTGAATGATTCTACAACTAGGACTGCGTAACTGGTGAGCTTATAGGAAGCAATACTGCGCTGTCCCTTCTGCTGCTGATATACATGAAACTGTTGCAAAAGGAAACGAAAATCTAGGGAGCTCAGGAGCTCTAATGATGCCAAGATTCAAGATCTGGCCAATGTGACGGGAACCCAAGATAACCCATAAAGGATTTTCCAGATCTACAACTTTGGAAAATCACCCTCCTTGATTTTGATCCTTTGAATGTTGGGTTATGTAGATCTGAAGCTAGATTTGACCCAAATATGGCTGCAATATTTTATACAACCAGGTCTAAGATTTGAGGGCTGATCCCTCCTTTATATCTACAATCTAGGAGCTTGAGATCTTGTCTCCTCTTCTTCCTCCTTCAAGATGCAGCAAATAAATATGTAGCTACTACAGAAACTATTTGGTACAAGAGGGAGAGGCTCTATGCCTATTGAAATGTGCTGCAATAACCTTTAGGCTGATGGAAATGGTGATGGAAAGGTGAGGGGATGATACCTCACAAGATTATTAACTAAAATACTAGTAACTTCCTTCCTCCTTTGGATCTGCAATGATGGACTGCGTAATCCTTGATGGGAATACTGCTGATAGGAGGTAAATAATGTTTGGCCTGATGCCATATCTGAAATGAAGCCCTTGGAATGGTGATCTTCAAGACCAAGGTGATAGGAATAAACCTACACTAGTTCTCCAACTGAATTAATGAAGACAACCTCCACTTTCCAAACTGATCTTCAAAAATTGCGTAATTCCTGAAGGTAGATGTTTTGCAGATGATGGAAATGATAAGTGGCACCAATGCCTGATATAGAATGAAGTACAACCCTCTTCCAAGAGATCACTCAATGAAAGAGGAGGGATTCCTGACTAGGAACACTCTGTGCTAAACAGCACTTGCAATATTAGCTAAACAGCCAAAGAAAGCATGGAATGTCACCTGACAATTCCAGATCTAAACAGACCTCAAAATCTATATTCAATAACGTGCCTTCATTTTTTCCTTTATCTCCTTTATATAGTTTATGAGCCTTCCCATGCCTTGGCCCTCATCTAAACTGCGTTGTGCATGTGGACATGATCCTCCATGTTTGACTGCGCTGTCTCTCCAAGTCCTCCATCAAGTCTAGATGCAATGTACACCCTCTCCATCATGTGTACATTAATTGCACCACTTCCTCCATCACTTCATCATGAATGCTCTATGATCCTTCATTAAATGCCTTCCATGATCTTAGTTGACTGCTTCAACCTCCATGATCTATCTGATTAATGAGACATGATCTTCAATCCATTCACATTAGTAGTTGCTCCACTACCCCATTATGTATATATAGGCTTAATTAATCCACATTCACACATAAAAAATGGATAGTTATTCATCTTGAGGATTATGGGTTTCTCCACCCTTTTATTTACTTAATTCATTAAGAAAATTAAGAACTCTAATATTCCAAATGTCATGTGAAAATTTGGGAATATTACACAACAATCTGACCACCATAGGGTTCCAACTATTTCACATCACTGTCAGGGAATTGGTAACAAGTCACACACCATGGGGAGTCATGTTATTTCAGCGCCAGGTCTTTAGGTTAAGTATTAAATTCCATCACCGCCGAGAAATAAACTTTGTTAAATTCATATGTGCCACAGGTTGGTTATACACCCATAAAATTAATGCCTTAAAACCACGTGATATATGGCGAGTTATGATAGGGTTTGGGAAATTATATGGTTGTGCCGATTAACATATTGATACCTAATTTTTAACTTATTCACCATATTAAAATTCAGTTGGTAATGTATTTAAATGATATGGTTTGGGTAATGCTCCAATTGTTGCACCATGGTGCCAAACTAAAGTTAAGTGCACCATGTAATTAAATGAGATACGCCAAAGTTTGGATAAGGTGGTTTTTGTTAATGTGATAAACTAAGGTGTAGCATGGTGTTGAGACCTCATTACAACGAGACTAGGATGTTCAACTTAACCAAGACAACTTCTATGTTTAGCCTGGGAGGTTCAACCCTAGAACCTGCCGAGGTCTATTAAAATACTCAGCCATTGAACCAGTGAGTTTGGATTTGTACAGTGGAGTGCAGAACCCAGTTTTATTTGTGCCTATAATATTCAATTGAGTGTATCTTTTCCATCCTTCGGCCTTTTTGAGAACGGAGACATGCATTGGAAAATTGATACATAAAGCTTATTTTCTATAGTAACAAGTAGTGCCTACATGCATAGATCATTTGGTGAAATCTCATGTAAAGAAACTATTTGGAGCATTCCTAATAAAATGGATGCCCTCTTGGAAGCAGACCCGGAGACATAGTCCAGGAGGGAAGAAATCTGTAATCAATGTTTGTTGTGTTTGTTTCTTTAGTTGCCACTGTTTGTTCTTCATTTATGTTCATAAATTTGATGTTTAAGGAAAAAAAAACTTAGTTTCCTTCATTCATTCACATAAACACTTCCTTAGTCAATTGTGCAAGTAATCAATTTTGTAGATTCAGATCAAGTGATTGTCTCTCGAACGAAGGATTAACATTTCTATTGTGTGCTTGTTGGATCTGCCTCAGAGGATTTTTATTTTCCAGTTCTAAACTCACTAGTTTATTTGATATATTTGTGATGACTTTAGTCATTTCATCGAGCTTCTTCTCACGAGAATATTTATGATGACTAGCAGGATTAGCTTCCTCCTTTCCTTTCTTTTTATCTTCAGTTTGATATTTTGACTTAATCTTCCCTACAACAGATAAATTAGCTTCAATTTCTAGTGCATCATTATGAATTTGGTCCAAAGTAGGGGATTTCCTCTCCTTCAAAGTAAAACCAAAATCATATTCAAATTCTCCCACAAACACCACTTTTGCACCTACGGGTGGTGGTTTTATTTATGCAGGAAAGATACTATATAACTTATTAAATCTCTTAATGAATTCAACTACATCTTCCTCTAATTTTCTCTTCATTATGTTAAATTCAGTCAGGAAATAACTATGGTCTTTCTTTTCACCCCATCTTTGTGTGAATGCATTCTCCGATTCTTTCCAAGTGTTTATAGAATTAGCAGTAAGTTTTTTAAACCACTTCCTTGATTCTCCATCTACTGACTACACAAAAACCTCATTACCACATCCAGATATTCAACATTTAAATTTTCAGTAAAATCACAAAAGTTGTCACAGTCTTTTTTGTTGTTACTTCATCTTCCCTTGTAAATATAGGTAACAACTTTAAATAATCTTGAGGTGTGGAATTCGTGGGTTGAGGAAGAATCAATTGTCCATATTTTTTTAGAAGAAAATGGTGAATCACCATGTTTTGATTTGGAGAAGAAACAAAAGAACCTCCTGTAGGGAAATTTCTAGGGGCTATTATTCGCAAGTGAGCTAATTTTCCACGCTTTTTCCAAAGAAAAAGATTCATTAATTTCCATTTTTTCTAAAAATTATTCACCCAAATTTTATAGTGTAATTTTTTTACCTGAAAAATCGCCAAAATTTTATATAGAAACTATATAAAATTATTAGAAATTTGAATACTTTTACAAAAACATTTCCAAACATTTTAAAAATTGTATATTATGTACTGGTGATATTCGCCAAGGTTTATAAACTTTAAAATAAATTTTCATCCTTAAAATTTTCCCTGGCGTCCTGCCCGAAATACAAAAGATTGAGGTGGGATGACAGAAATAGGGACTAAGTGACTGATAGCAGAGACAGTCTCATGTAAAATAGAAAAATCAATTTTTTTTATTTCTTCGATTTCTGGGAAAGAAAAGGACACAGATTCAAAAGATTCTTCTTCAAGTGTTGGTTCTGGGAAAATACTCCAAGGAGAAGACAATATTATTTGAGAAAATTCAAGGTTCCTAACAAGTTCTTCTGAATGATAATTTCTAGAATATTGAGAGACATAACTAGTACCAAGAGTTGATAAGGTAGGATTTAAAGTTACTGGAGATTTTTTTCCAAACTCTTCAAGGAACTAATTTCTCTGGATCAGAAAGGACAAGAGCCTTTTTTTGTGAGGTGTCATACCTCATGTGTGGCCTTTTAGGAGTCGTGAAAGATTTTATTGGTGAGGTAACTCATCCTAGACACTTTCTTTGCTCACCAAACAAAGAAATGACAAATAATAAATCCTAGGTAAAAATGAATCCTTCATCCATTCCTCAACAATAGCGCCAAAAAATGTTGTACCTTGGAAGACAAACCTTGGCTCAGAATATATCAGTGCCCAAGAAATTTATACAAGACTGTGAAGAGATCAATTTGTTGTCTCATTTCTTAAAACCCCAGAAATATTAATTTTACAAATAATTCTTTCAAATCTTCTATGGGAAAAACACTATTTCAAAGTGGCCTTCTGGTGATGACTGTGATTTTTAATTATAGTATAGGGAATGAAATATTTTGGAGAAATATTTAAAAAAAAGGCTACTTGAAGAAAAATTTCTTGTCTTAAACTTTAAGTAGAAATATGGAAATAAGATGCAATGGAATACAGAAAAGTGGAGCGCAAATTAAGGTTATTTAACTTTAACCTACAGATATCAAAATTTTAGTGAAACGGTAATTCTAAATGGCACTGGCTTCATTACTCTCTTCTATAAGAGAATAACATTAGAATGAAACAATAAATAAAATACAATATATGTATGATTAATGTGAGTAATAATAGGTCGAAGTTACACCTTTTTATAGCCTTCCAAGAGGCTCCATTAGCCCTATCTAGGCCAAATTTGGCATAGGCTAGCCCACTTGGTCTTGGGATCCTTCTAGACATTTCGAAAATACAAAACATTCTTTCTCTTTTCGATACAAGTACCCGAAAGGGTCTTTTACAAGATGAAAATGACTATTTGAATCATGTAACCCCTAAAATCATTAAATGAATGATCTGAAAATGAGACTATTTGTACTGTTATGCAAAGTATCCATTTCCATCTAATTTAGTGTGCAAAATGTTCTCCATGACTGGCAGGTTAAAAAAAGTAGTTTTGGTAATATTTCTGAGTTTTATGTGTGAGGATTTGTTATTTAAATTTACCGTTTAATATATCACAGCAGAAGTACATAGCAATTAAACTTCACCATATCATAACATGGCAAAATGATGAGGTAGTTCACCCCTCCTGGGCTACATCTGTCGGTCCAAGGATCCCCAATGGTATGTCCTTGCTCTATTAATTTGCTCAAAATGGTTAAATAGTGAAAAATATGCCTAAGCAGGAAACAACAAGCTATGAATTTGACTTCAGAAGATAGTAATAAGCTAAAAATGCCTTTTTTTTCACCTTAAATAGTGAAGTACAACCCAATACAGCTCCATCTCCCTGATGGCCCTAATGGCTCTTTCCTCTTCCCTAAAGATTTTTTTTTTTTTTTTTTTTTTTGTAAAAAACCCCTGTTCACTCTAAAACCTATTCCAAACTCTTCAGAAGGTTTAAGAGACCCAAAATTGACTAAAATTTCATCTTTTTTGGTCGAAAATTGAGAGAGTTATGACCAAAACAAATTTTTGCCCAGTGTCCCCCAAATCCTCCTCCAAAATTGGAGGAACTCTAGTTAGCGCTCCAAATTAGGTGGATAGGTGGAAATGGTGCTAATTTTTTGGGAGACATTTAATGCCATGGTTAGGATCATTGGCGTGTTCATATGTGGGAAAACCGCTAACTGTCAATTGCTGGCGGATAAGGTTAGGAGCGCTCCTGGTTACGGCATAAGGGCCATATGAATGGGGCTAGCCCTAAGGGGCTAGCCCTTTTAAACTCTGCTTGAATGAAAAGCTTAAGCCCATGGTTTGTAGCTCTGGGCATATGGAAAAGGAGCTTAGCCCTAAGGGCTAATCCAAAAACCTCAGCCCGTTAAATCTGTCAATGACGTGACTATGTATGACCTCTGCCCAACTCGCCCAACCACACATCTACCAATAACGTGCCAGTCGGGTCGACCCTGCTCGAACTGTTAGGTCAGGGTTCGAATCCCTTAACTCAAAATTTATTCCATTTCAATCCTTTGGCCTGGGGCCATGTGGCAACCTCTGGGTAGACCACGTGGCACCCACTGATAGCCCCAAAAACCTTATAAAAAATAAATTTTTTTGCAGCATATATTTTTTTTACAAAAATTTTCATAAGGTCAAATTGAGTCAAAGGTCAATTTTTTTGGAGGTTATTGGACGATTTCAAACCTTAGTAACTTTCTCATACTAACTTGGTTTTGAGAACCGTTCACGATGGCAGAATCGCAGCGACGAGACCTTTCCGATCATTCAGACTGCAACCATTTCTGAGCACTTCCTTTTTTGAGCATTTTCTTCACTTGGACATGATCTCCTGATCACACCTCCCCATTGGGAAGCTTTTGGACCCCAAAATCCTTCAATTACCCGTTCAGAAGATGAGCGTACAAATCCCTCACCTTTTCCACCTCCATCCATTTTTCCGTACTCGGTTTGCTGCCTTTAAGACCAATCCGAATATAATCAACACTTCCCCTCCTCGAAGTGCATGTCCTTATGTCAAGGATATCATCCTCTTTTAGCTCATCCAAAAATTCTGGTGAGAAATCCTCTATGGATGGAAGATGAATGTCACTTTCATGATCAACAATTAAAGGAGGTTCATACAAACGTAAATTTTCCACATTCACAACGGAATACATTTGCATATATGAAGGAAAATCTAGTTGAAAAGCATTATATCCAACTTGTTTAAGAATCTTGAATGGACCATAACGAATATGATTCAGCTTTTTACCTTCTCTTTACATTATTTCCTTACTAATATGTAGCCATACCTCATCTCCTTCTTGAAACTTATGATCAATTCTTTGTTTATCATGCCTCTCCTTGTACTTGCCTTGACTTTTTTCAAGCTGTTTTTGAACCTGCTGATGTATGAGCTGAATTATTTCAATGAACATGCGAGCTTTGTCAATGTCACTATGTCCATCAATGGCAACATCCTTCTCAAGAATGAAATCTAAAGGTGACTTAGGAAAATACCCAAAACAAGCTTCAAAAGGTGAAGTATTTGTAGAAGAGTGCTTGGCCCGGTTGTAAGCATGTTGAATGTAATGCAAGTGCTCATCCCAAAGCTTGGGATGCTTGTTGTAATAACCTCTCAAGATATGTACAATGGTTCTATTCACTACCTCTGTTTGGTCATTTGTTTGCGAATGGAAAGCAGTACTCTTCTTCAACTTGGTGTCCATCATCTTCCATAAATTGGACCAAAAATTCCCAACAAATCTAGAATCCCTGTCACTAACAATAGAAGTAGGCAAGCCATAATGAACCCATACATGTTAAAAATATAAATCAACAGTTTTTTCAACAGTTATAGATTTCTTACATGGCATAAGAATACAAATCTTATTGAATCTATCAACTACTACATAAAGATAATCATGTTGCTTTCTAGACAATGGTAGACCTCCCACAAAAACCATAGAAACACTTTCCCATGGTCTAGAAGGTACCGGAAATGGCATATATAAACCAAGCTTCCTATTGCTAGGCTTGCTTGTAGCACATAATGAACAACCTCTAATGAAACGTGAAACACTATCTACCATGCGAGGCCAATAACAATACCTCTGTAAAAGTGCCATCGTTTTTCTTACCCCGAAATGTCCAGCAATAAGAGAAGAATGAGCTTCTCTCATGACACTTAGTCTCTCTCCCTGTGGTATACATAACTTGCCCATATGAAACAACAAATTACTATGCAAGTGATAATCATTCTCCTCAACATGATTCCCTTCACTCAAGTTAGCATACACATCCTTAAAATCAACATCTGATGCATACTATTCTATGTAGCTCTCATGTACAATATATTCATTCTTAAGTAAAGTAGTAGCACTAATAATAGGCCTTGAAAGCATATCAACAACTTTATTGAAAATACCTTTCTTGTACCTTATTACCAAGTCAAATTGTTGTAGGAAACCCTCCATCTGAAATGTCGTGACTGCGTAATTTACTTTGTGATTGCAAGTACTATAAAGGCTGATGGTCGGTATGAACAACTGTTTCTTTGCCCATCAAATAGTGTTTCCAATTTTTGACCTTTGTACCAACACATACAAATCCTTATAATATGTAGGATAATTCACAACAGCACCATTAAATGTATCATAATTAAATGAGATAGGCTTACCATGTTGTAAGAGAACTACACCCATGGCGTAATCACTAGCATCGGTCTGAATCTCGAATGGCTGTCTCAAGTCCGGTAATGCAAGGACTATAGCTGAACTTATCTTCTCTTTCAAAGACTTAAAATCTTTCTGTTGCTTTCCTCCCCATTGGAAAACACGCTTCACACGTGTCACTACATGCATAGGCGCTGTTATGGTAGAGAAGTTAGAAATAAAATTCCTCCAATAGTGAGTTGCACCCAAAAAAATTCTTACCTCTAGAATGGATTTGGGAGTAGGAAAATTCACAATGGCTTCTACTTTAGAAGGATCAAATCTCAAAGTGCCTCCTCCTACTATGTGTCCCAAAAAAACCAAATAAGTCTTTCCAAATTCACACTTTGACATTTTAAGAAACAACTGATTTTTCTTCAAAACATCAAGTACTTTCTTAACATGCATGACATGCTCTTCTCTAGTCTTGTTGAAAATTAAGATGTCATATAAGTAGACAATAACAAAATCATCAAGAAAAGGAATTAAGACATCATCCATTACCTGCATGAAAGTCGCAGGTGCATTGCATAAACCAAATGGCATAACAAGCCACTTAAAGAGTCCCTGTTTGGTTTTAAATGTTGTCTTCCAAATGTCACTTTCTGCAATTCTAACTTGATGATAAACACTACATAAGTCTAACTTAGTGAAATATTTATCATCTTTCATCTGATCTAACAAATCATCTATCCTTGGGAGTGGGTAATGATTCTTTACTGTTATTTTTTTCAATGCCCTGAAGTCCACACACATGCGCCAAGTTCCATCTTTCTTTGGAATCAACACTATCGGTGACCCACATGGCGAAGTGCTTGTTCTTATGAAACCTTTGTCCAACAAGTCCTTAATTTGCCTCATTATTTTAGCATTCTCCATGATATACATGCGGTACATTCCTATGTTAGGAAGAGGAGAATCGTGTTCAACTGTATTTCATGTTGAATCTCCCTTTTAGGAGGCAAACCTGTCGGTTCCTAAAACATCTCATGATGTGCATCAACTACATCATATAAATATGATTTGAACTTGGAGTCACAATTTTCAAATGACTCATGATTCACATCAACCTTAGGCTTAACCATAAGAAGTACAAAGCTCTTACTAGAATTCACTAGCCTTTTTACTTGTCCTGCATTTACCATCGCTGTATTTGTCTTCTTGCGATGTGTTCTGACAATAAACTCCTTGCCATCTTTGAAAATATGATACTTATTCTCATGGCGATGGAAGATCTCTTTCCTATCAAATAAGTAAGGATTTCCCAAAACAATTCCTGATATATCAAGCGGCACTACATCAAGTTAAACTGTGTCAATAAAGTGTTCAGTAATTGCAAATCGCAATATGCACTTTCTTGAGACTTATAAGTTTGCATCCTTTCATATCCATCCAAGTGGATATGACTTTGGATATGGAATGGTCTCAAGTTTAAGTTGTTTGACCAAGTCTTCTAATATGAGATTTTCTTGTGACCCACTGTCAAACAGTGTGTCAATTTTTGTATGTTTTGAGACTACCCTCACATGGAACAATTCAATTCTTTCTTCCTCATTTGGAGCTTGTACATGACAGTTTGAAGTACTAGTGCTTGTCTTAGTTTCAGTTTCTTTACCCTTCATACTCTTCAAACCCATGGCTGCAATTATGGTTTCGTCACCTGAATCATCACTTAAGTCTTGTGGTGTAGTTGTAGTAGCTGCAATTTTCTTCTTTCCTTTGTTTTTATTAAACTGAGTTCTTTTTTCAGGATGAAGTTTCCAACAGTTTTTCTCTTCATGGCCTTCTCTTGAACAGTGTTTACATATCACTTTCTCACCCTCTTTTTTGACAGATGCATTCTTTTTTCCTTTTCCCTTAGAGGTTTTGTCTTTGTTTTTCCCCTTAAAAGGCTTGTTTCTACCCTCATCAAAAGTATTTTTTCCTCTAGCCTATAAATGTGTGGCTTGTACACAAACCTTGTTTAGTAGGATTGAACATAAGGATAGTATGTCTAAAGTAGTTGTGAAAACCACCTAAATATTTCAGCAAAGTATCTTGATTTTGTAAGTCTACCCCTAATAAGAGTGCTCTTCTCCTAAAATCTTGGGTGTAGTATTGTAAATTTTGTCCCTTAAGTTGTTTGAAGTTTTGCCAATTCATGATAGCCTTTTGTAAATGAGCTAATGGATAAAATTTATTTTTAATTGCAGTAGTAAATTCAGCCCATGAGAAAGTGATCTTACCATGGTTTTTAATTTCATCCTTGGTCTTGGCTTCCCACCATACCAATGCTACTCCATCCATTCTGAAAGAGGCTAATTGTATCTTGGTGTCGTCATCATGAAGGTTCTATATCCTCAAGTAAACTTCCAACTGTCTTATCCAATTGTCAAGTTTCTCTGCATTTACCTCACCATTAAACATAGGCAACTCAAATTTAACATCAAGATTTAAAAATGGACTTTTACCAGTGGTTTTAGACTTGTGATATTGATTCACCAAAGTTGAGGATGATGATGTAGAGGAAGAGGATGAATATGGGGATGGTGGATCACCATTTCTTCCGTGTCCTTTCTTTGACTTGTCACCACTTTTCTTTCCTCCTGAAGAACCCTCTCTTTATTTCTGATGTTTAGACCCTTCTCCTACAAGCCTGTCATTCCTTACTTGGTAGAGTATCCTCACCATCTCCGTCATGTCCAAGAAATCCTTTCGCAACACCCGTTCTTCTTCTTTGGGATCAATGTCTTCAGGAACTTCTCCTTCTCTTGAAGACATGATTGAGGCTTCTGCTATGGCTCTTGGAGGTGAATTATAAGGTGGATTTAATGGCTCTCTGGCCCTCCTTGGTTGAGGATTATTTTGTGCTCTAACCAATTGTCCTTCCCCCCTCTTGAGCTTAAGCCTAGTAAGCATCAAAACTTGCAAATAGTCAACTATATCTTTGTACAAGAACAAATGCAGAGTAAAACCATAGCTCTGATACCATTTTATCTAAAAATGAAACTATTTGTACTACTATGCAAATTATCCATTTCCATTTAATTTAGTGTGCAAAGTGTTCTCCATGACTGGCAGGTTAAACAAAGTAGTTTTGGTAATATTTCTGAGTTTTATGTGTGAGAATTTGTTATTTAAATTTACTATTTAATATATCACAGCAGAAATATACAACAAGTAAACTTCACCATATCATAACACAGCAAAATGATGAGGCAGTTCACCACTCCTGGGCTACATCTGCTGGTCCAAGGCTCCCCAATGGCATGTCCTTGCTCTATTAATTTTCTCAAAATGGTTACACAGTGAAAAATATGCCTAAAAATGTAAAAAAAGCTTTGAATTTGACTTTATAAGACAGAAATAAGCTAAAAATGGCTTTTGTTTCACCTTAGACAGTGAAGTACAACCCAATACAACTTCATCTCCCTGATGGCCGTAATGGCTCTTTCCTCTTCCCTGAAGAAAAATTTGTTGTAAAACACCTTTTTTCGCTCTGCAACCTATTCCAAAATCTCCAAAGGGTCGAAGAGACCTAAAATTGACTAAAATTTCATCTTGTTTGGTCGAAAATTGAGAGAGTTATGACCAAAACAAATTTTTTCCCAGTGTCCCCCAAAATCCTCTTCCAAAATTGGAGGAACTCTAGTTAGCGCTCCAAATTAGGCGGATAGGTGGAAATGGCGCTAATTTTGTTAGAGACATTTAATTTCGTGGTTAGGTTCGTTGGCATGTTCATATGCGGGAAAACCGCTAACTTCCAACTGCTGGCGGATAACGTTAGGCGCGCTCCTAGTTACGACATAAGGGTCATATGAATGGGGCTAGCCCTTTTAAACTCCGCCCGAATCAAAAGCTTAAGCCCGTGGTTTGGAGCTCTGGGCATGTGGCAAAGGGGCTTAGCCTTGAGGGCTAATCCAAAAACCTTCACCCGTTAAATCTGTCGACGAACCGACTGTGTATAACCTCCGCCCGACTCGCCTAACCACACATCTGCCAATAACGTGCCGGTCGAGTTAGCCCTATTGAAACTGTCGGGTCAGGGTTCGAATTCCTTAACTCAA
Organism: Pinus albicaulis; assembly: GCA_034641835.2. Taxonomy (NCBI): domain Eukaryota; kingdom Viridiplantae; phylum Streptophyta; class Pinopsida; order Pinales; family Pinaceae; genus Pinus; species Pinus albicaulis. Next base: position 35,344,877 of record CM076583.1, read on the forward strand.
AATTTATGTCATTTCAATCCTTTGGCCTGGTGCCACATGGCAGCCTCCAGGCAGGCCACCTGGCACCCACTGATAGGCCCAAAAACCTTATAAAAAAATATTTTTTTTTACAGCATATATATTTTTTTACAAAAATTTTCATAAGGTCAAATTGAGTCAAAGGTCAATTTTTTTGGAGGTTATTGGACGATTTTAATCCTCAGTAAATTTCTCATACTAACTCGGTTTTGAGAACCATTCATGGCGCCATAATCACAATGATGAGGCATTTCCGGTCATTCAGACTACAACCATTTCTGAGCACTTCCATTTTTGAGCATTTTCTTCACTTGGACATGATCTCATGATCAATGAATGCTTGACCTAGTTAACAAATGACTTGAGCATTGAACCCATGCTTTACAAAAATAAATTTCTTTTGATCTCTACATAAGTTTCTTTCTTCTTTGATAAGTACATAAAAAGTACATCATGACATGAGGCAAGTGACAATTATGAAGACTAAAACTAGCTAAATTCTCCAACATTCACATACATATGTTCTACTTCAAAATAAAAATCAATAACAATAAATAAAAGAAATATAATTTAATTTAATTTGAAAATAGGAGAAACAATATCAGCAACATTGATTCCCTCTAAATGAGACTAACATTTTGTGACTAATTGAGCCTTGTATTTCTCGACTTTTTCCTCTACATTTCACTTATTATTAATCACCCAATTTTTGACAATGATATTTCTTCTAGATAGATTCTCCACTAGATCCCAAGCCTCATTCTTGTGCAAGGATATCATTTCTTCAACCATAGCCTTATTTTAGAGTTTTCCATCATTTGAATCCATTCCCTCCCTAACATTTTTAGGATCATTTTAAATAATAAACAAAGTAAAATTAGAATGGAAATTAGGTAGAGTATACTTATCTCACTTCCTTCTTTCTCAAACCAATCTCCCCAGGACTGTAGTATGAAGTTCTTTATCTTTTGGTTCCTATTCATTTGTAGATTTTGATTCATTCCTTTAAATAAAACTCTATTTTTTTCTAGTTCTTTGTCTCTTGGTAGGACTTCCTGTTTTACAACAAATTTAACTTCTTTAAATACCACATATCTCTTGTACAAAAAAAAAAAAAATAGTTTCTAGGTTCCAAAGCTCATAACCTTTCATGTTATCTTTATATCTAATAAATATACACTTTTTATCTTTATTATCCGACATACCCACATTATCCATTTGGAATGTGTAAGTAATCATTGTAGCAAAATACCTTGAGATGTTTAAGAGTTGGTTTCTTACCAATCCATGCCTGTTTTGGATTCTTTCCATCCAAAGTTGATGAGGGTGATCAATTTAATAGGAAACATATAGTATCCACTACCTTTACCTGGAATTCCTATCCTAACTTGGTATCATTTATCATGCTCCTTTCTTTTTACATTAATGTCCTATTCATCCTTTCTACAACTTCATTTTGTTGAGGTACGTATGTAGTGAAATTTTGTGTTTCTATACTAAAATTATTACGGAAATCCTTGAATTCATTCCACCAAAATTATCGACCATTATCCATCCTTAGCACCTTAGTTTTATTCTTTTGCTGGTTTTCCACATAAATTTTAACGCTTTACATTTTTCAAGAACTTTAAATTTCTTCGTAAGGAAATAAATCCATGTATTTCTACAGAATTCATCTATAAATGACACATAGTACAGAATATTTCATAATGATGGAATGGACATAGGTGCAAATATATCATTGTGTACCAATTGTAATATTCCCATTACCCTCATATCACTAAAGGAGAATATTACTTGATTCTCCCTCTCATATAAGTAAGGCTTACAAAAATAAAAATTTAAGAAAAAGTAGACATATTTTTATTATTTTGGGGTACATTTTACTTATATTTCATCAAGACTTCACTTATTCCATAATTTCACACTCCTCCATTCATCAACATGGATATGATCACTTTTTATTCACCACTAGACCTTCCCTACTGTTGGCCCTCATTTTTTTTATCTCTTTTTGTTTATAAAATACATCTTATTTAGCGATAATATCCATCTATTAACCATCATATCCACCTTCTTTTGACCAAAATATGCATATACATTTATTTAAATTTTTTTTTTCAATTATTAGATGTTTTTGTAAAAATTGAAATTTAAGTGCATTTTTGGACAGCATCAGAAATTCTCGTAATGACATTCTGGTTTGCATATGTGCAGGACACTTGGGCTCGAGCTGGATCTGTTTCTAGAAGGCTTGGGAAATAAGAATAATTGTACACCTATTGGTACAATCAAACTAAGCTTTAATAGGCTCAGTCAAAGGTGGTCAAACAAGACCTGTCTTTATGGAGGATCCCTAGAAACTAGGTCAAAACCCTTATTTTGTGGGATTTTCTAGATTTTGATGGATATGATGGATGAATTCGACTTGATTTGATAAGATAAGGATAGTTATGACTATCAGAGCTATTTTAGATGATTTTTTTAGATACTTTATCTATTTAAGCCGTAAACTTTGAAGGCATTGATAGGTAGAACATGTATGACTTAACATTATTATTTATGAGACTTGGAGGCATAATTGAGGATCTATTCTATCATATTTGCTGCTATTATATGCTAGTTGATTGATTGAAATTTTAAGTAGCTAAATTCACCTTTAGTGTGCAAGGCAAGGGTGGAGGGCCCCCACACTGAGCTAAGTACACTTCTTAGTTTATTTGTAGTTGCAATTTATGAATTAGCTTTCTTATGTTTAATTTGTTTATGCTGATTATTTCTAAGCATTTCATGAATCTAATGATCATTATTAACTTGCATATGAAAGGAAAAACAAATGTTTAAGTTAAACATTCTTTCTATCTAATGAAGATCTTCAGTTAGAATTCATCTTTACATGCTTTTACATGTTTTTACATGGTTGCTAATGGATCTTAATCTTGTTTCTATTCTACATATGAAGAGTCAACCCAGTATTTAAGTTAAATACTTCTTCTATCTGATCAGGAGAATAGAATCTAGAATTCATCTTTCCTGCTTTTTCTGAATTCCTATTTTTAACAATAGAATTACTAATAAATGAATATATGATGAAGGACAGTCAGGACCTCTTTAGTGAAGAGCCTTTTCAATTATTGCTTCATGTATCTTAATATATTGTTTAGTTAAGTAGTTTTTGATTTCTAATTCATGTGGTAATCTTGTTAGGGAAGGACAAACAAATCACTTAAGTTAGGAGATTTTTCTGCTTCTAATTACACATCTGAATTTAGAAATTGTTTAACTTAGATTTATATTTGTAATATGCATTTCCATAATCATTAATAAAACATCTTCCAAATTGATCACAACTGAAACCCATATATTTTGGAGATGCTTCTAAGTTCCACTAACCCGGATTGATAATAAATACTTGCGTTAGTTTACAACAGTAAATTGACCCAAAATTTTGGTGCCGTTGTCGGGGAAGCATATTCAAAACGGTCAAATAGGAAGACAAAAAGATAAAAAATTAGAAAACCACCAAAAAAACAAAAACATAGTTTTTCTTTCAATTAATGTTTTTTTATGCCTAGAAATAAATATCAGAAGGGTAGAATTGTGAAACAAAACCCCCCAACAACTCATTTATCCACGAGACTAACAACACCAGTTGCTGGAAGACCTACTATAGAAGAGTTAGAGGAAAAACATATATCAGGACAGAGATTAACTTTAGTTGAAAGACAAATCTTGTTAGCCTTAGAGGTCAAAAGAAAGTAATCACCTAAAGAACCTCCTTTCATATGGAAATAAAAAGATACAAGAAAATAAACTGTTGAAGAATTAGAGAAACCTATCCTTGAGGAAATCAAAGTAGTTGAAGAAATAGAAAATCAACCTCATATTGAAACACTACAAATCTCTGCACAAGAAATGGCTTAGGAAGGAGAAGGATCAACTAGATTAAACATGACTCCTGAACAAAGACTAGAATATGAAAGACATCAAAGGAAATGGCGAAGACAACAAGAAGAAGAAAGAAGAATTGAGGCAGAAAGAAAGGCAGAGGAAGACAGAAGAGAAAAAGAACTTAGAAGAATAGAGGAAGAAGCAATAAGAGAAAATCAAAATCGAAGAACAAAAGAAAATGAGCAAGAAGTTAAAAATGATCAGGAAACTACTTTTGGCTTTCCTATTTTAGATGCAAGAGCAATACTAGGAGAAGAAATAAAAATGAAAAACATTCCACCTTCTGTATTGCCTAATTTATATGGAATGTAAACAGGAGATCCTGATGCATTCGTGTTCGAGTTTGATATCTTATGTAGAACTTATATATATACTAATGACACACACAAGCTTCGACTTTTTCCTTCTACTCTAAAAGAGGCAGCCTTGAAATGGTTCATGGGATTAGGTGAACAGACAATTTCTTCTTGGGAGGATATGGAGAAATTTTTTCTTAAAAAGTATCAAGCTTAGTGCAGAACTAGAGACTTGAAAGAAGACATTTTCAGAATGACACAACAAGAAGACGAAAGTTTGGAATAATATTTGGAAATATTCCTTTACAATTTATAGAAATCCAAACATCATTCTCTTAGTCCTGATACCATCCACACCATTTTTCTTAAGGGTATCAGAGATGAGTATTTATACATTCTTAATGTAATGGGAAAAGGAGATATCTCCAATATAGCATTTGAAGAAATTGTTGAACTATGTCAGAAATACTCTAGGGGAAGAGCAAAGAGTGGGAAGAGAGATATTTCAGCAAAAGCTTCCAAATCTGTAGCAATTGCAGCATCAAGAGCAAAGATAGGAAGCCTACTAGAAAATTTCAAAATAGATCTCTTAAGAAATTTGGGAACACAAGTAGATGTCTTGAAAGCTAAGAAAAAGAAAGAACAAAAAGATGAAATATTAGCAATTTATGTCCAAAGTGTAGGAAAAAACACCCACTTAGGAAATGTCCTTTGCAAGGTATAAAAGTGTGTGGACTTTGCACATAAAATCATGCAAAAGAAAAATGTCCCAAATTAAAAGAATTGCAAGGAGAATAAGTGCAAGGAGTAGATTCTCTGTACTATATAGCACCAATGAGACCTTGGCAACCAAGGGTGCCTCAACAATTCCATCAACAAAACCCCCAAAATTTTCAATATCATGAAAATACATGGAATACACCAATGCCATGACAGGCTTCGCCATCACAACAATATCAAAACCAACATGCACAAGGTTGAAGGGGATATGGTTATGCAAACCAACCACCAAAGCATATGTATCCCACAGGGGCTTCACTGTGAGAGAAATACCATAGCACGTGGGTTCATATTGGGGGATATATAATAAGGAAAAAATAATGTAATATATTGGGGGGTATATAAGGGGGTAAAGGGTTTTTATATTGGAAGGTATAAAAAATGGAGCTCAAAGCTAATGAAAAGATATAAGCGGGTATAAAAAATGTTAATGAAAAAATGATACCTACAATATATAGTGAAAGTATGGGCTTTTTAAATTGGGAAGGTGTATTTGGTTTATATTGGTAGGGGGTTAAATAATGTGATTTGTAGAGATATTTTGTAATATGTACTCAAATTAAGGGTATTTTTTAATATCCTATGATTGCACGTGATATGTTAGAGGTGCATTGAGTGAAGTCCCCATGATGTATCCCCAACAGTATCAATATCAACAACCATACCCTTCACAACCATTTCCTCAATATCAAATATTCCAGAAACAACAACCAACATCATATCCACCTCAAAACCAACCAATGCTAACTCAAACACAGCAACTTCAGCTGCCCACTAACCAACCCCTCCTAGACCAACACAATTGCCAGCTCGACCAGTAGCTAATCCAAGTAACAAGGTGGATAGACCAAAATATCATGTGGAAGAGGCAACATATTATCCTACTTATTCAATTCTTCCCATACAAGATATCCACCCAATGTCTGGGAAGGTGTTACAAAAATATTCTCCTGAGATAATTGAAGAAGAAATTGAACAAGGAGAACAAGGTCAGCAATCTCAACCAGGAAAGAAAATTTAGAAAGGTAAATCTATTATGACAAAGACTCCACCATTTCCAATATCTCTACCTAAATTTAATATTCTCGATGAATTGAAAAACACATATGTTAAAATTCATTTGTTGCAGGCAATTAAAGTCATTCCTATATATGAAAAAACAATAAAGGAGTTATGCATTAAGAAATTTGGCAGAAGAAAGAGGATCCACCTAAAATCCAGGTAATTTGAAGTCTATCAAGTCTCATGTCTACAAACACAGCCATTGAAAAGTATTTTGATCCAGGAATTCCTATGGTTACCATTTCGATTAACAAATTTTCAGTGCCAAATATTTTAATAGACTTGGGAGAAGATATCAATGTTATGACCATAGAGACTATGAAAAATTTAAATCTGAACAACATTGGACCTACTACTATAGTTTTAGAACTTTTTGATAGATCTAAAGTTTTACCAGAAGGTATATTGGAAGATATCATTGTCTCACTGGATTCATGGAAGTATCCTGTAGACTTCTTGATTTTGCAGCCAAAAACAAATTTGGGAGGGCATCCCTTAATTTTAGGTAGACCATGGTTAGCCACTGCAGATGCTTACATTGGATGCAGGTCAGGAAGTATGATTATTGCACATGGAGATGAAATAAAACATGTTACATTATATCCTCTTGCTCAATCTCCTTTATTATCATGGCTTGATGGAGAAGAACCACAAGAGATTCAATTTGTTTCTAGTCTTAATCAAGTTTATAATTTTAGAGAGGAGGAAGAAAATGAGAACTTATTAGATCTATTCATCTTAGAACCAAATATTTCAGACCAACTTAGAGTAACTCAATATGAAGCTAGTTATCATTTAAATGAATGTTTTCAGGAAAATTGCACTATACAGTCATTGCAAAATACATTTGAAATAGTTTTTCTTGTACATTAAATTACCAATTCAAATATAAAAATCATTGAAATCAGTCCTGAGAGGCATTTTAATATTGGTAATAACGTACAATCATCACAAGAGGAAAAGCTAATAACATTGTTGCAAAAATAATCAAAAGATTTTTCCTGGGATTACAAAGACTTGTCGAGAATTCATCCAAAAAAATGCATCCATCACATTTACACTGATAATCAAATAAAACTTGTAAGGCAACCACAAATTTAGATGAACCCCATGATGAAGGAAATAGTGAAAGAAGAATTACAGAAACTATTACAAGTCGGATTTATCTATCCTATTTCAGATAGTCAATGGGTTTCACCCTTAGTTGTAGTACCTAAGAAAAATGAGAAGTGGAGAATTTGTGTGGATGACAGAGAACTCAATAAAGCTACATTAAAAGATCATTTTCCTTTACCATTTATTGATCAAGTGTTAGATTCATTAGCTGGAAATAAATTATTTTCATTTCTTGATGGATTTAGCGGATACAATCAGATAAAGATAGCATTAAAAGATTAAGATAAGACAACATTCACATGCCCATGGGGAACATATGCATACAATGTATTACCCTTTGGTTTATGTAATGGACCTGCTACTTTTCAGAGAGCACTTCTTGCAATATTTGCTGATTTGATTCATGAGTGTGTGGAAGTTTAGATAGATGATTTCACTGTGTATGGTACAACATATGATGATTGTTTACAAAATCTTGAAAGTGTTAAAAATATGCATAGAGACAAATCTATCACTCACTAATGAAAAATATTTTATGATGTTAACTCAGGGGATAGTGTTGGGACACCATATTTCTTCTTCAGAGATTAAGGTGGACCCGACAAAAATTCAGGTCATTGTGAATTTAACACCACCCACAACACAAAAAGAAGTTAGAAGTTCCTTGGGTTATGTAGGTTACTATAGGATATTTACTGAAAATTTCAGTAAAATAGCCTTGCCATTATTCAAACTACTTGCAAAAGATGTGGAATTACAATGGACAAATAATTGTCAAAATGCATTTGAAAAGTTAAAAGAAAAATTGTCAATTGCACCCATTCTGCGAGGACCTAATTGGTCTTTTCCATTTCACATTTCAATTGATGCATTTGATACAGATATTGGAGTATCACTTGGACAAAAAGAGAATCATTTTAATTATTCCATATATTTCATCAGTAAAAACTTAACACTGGCAGAATTGAACTACATTGTTACAGATAAAGAAATGTTAGCTGTAGTACATGCAGTTAATAACTTTCGACATTATATAATAGGTTATCAAGTTTATATCCACACGGATCATTTGGCCATAAAATATTTAATGAGCAAATCAATCACAAATGACAGAATAACTATATGGCTATTATTAATGCAAGAATTTAATATTACTATACAAGATCAACCAGACAAAGATAATCAAGTTGCAAACTTTCTGTAAAGACTACATTCACCTACTGATCCAAATCCAGTATCAGATAATTTTTTGGATGAACATCTATTTTCTATAAATTTCAAAACTCTATGGTTTGCAGATATAGCTAACTATTTATCATCTAGCATCCTACCATCTCATTACACAAAAAATAAGAAAAGAAGAATAATTAGAGAAAGTGCTAGATATAGCTAGGTCAATGGAGATCTATCTTATACTGGTGCTGATCTAATGATTAGAAAATGTGTTAAAGAATATGATATTATTGAAATTTTGAAAGCATGTCATGATGAACCATGTGGTGGTCATTTTGCATATAAGAGGACAGCATACAAAGTGTTGAAACTTGGCTACTACTGGCCATCCATCTTCAAAGACTCCAGGACCTATGTGAAAAGATGTGATAGCTACCAAAGAATTGGTAGACCAGTGGCATCATATGAAATGCCATTAAAGCCACAAGTACTGATTGAACCATTTGAACAATGGGCTTTAGATTTCGTGGCACCAATCAACCCTCCATCCAATGGAAATAAGTACATCTTGGTATGGATAGATTATGTAACTAAATGGGTGGAAGCAAAGGCAGTAACATGGGCAACATAAGATATTGTTGTGTATTTTCTATTTAAAGAGATATTTGTAAGGTATGGAGTTCCGAGGCAGATAGTAACTGAAAAAGGCACACAATTCACATCAAAACGTGTTCGATATCTTACAGAGAAACACAAAATCAAACATAGAAAATCAACTCCGTATCATCCTCAAGAAAATGGACAAGTGGAATCAACAAACAAAGTCCTAGAGAACATCATGACAAAGATTGTACAAATGAACAGAAAGGACTGGTTAGAGAAATTGAAATATGCACTATGGGCATATAGGATAACTTGGAAAAACACAAATGGGTTCAGTCCATATCAGTTAGTGTATGGAAAAGAAGTCCTATTACACATAGAATTTCGAATACATACATACAAGCTAGTAGAAAAATTGGGGATGGAATTGTTTGAGGCAAAACAACAAAGAATTATGGAATTAAACCAACTGGATGAGATACGATAGCAAGCAGTAGAACACACATCTCTTGTCCAAGAAAAAAAGATTAAATGGCATGACCGATTCATAAAGAATAAAGTGTTTCAGAAAGGAGATTGGGCACTCTTTTCCGACTCCAAGTTCAAATATTTCAAAGCGAAATTCACGACTCATTGGCTCGGGCCATATGAGATTGAAGAAATCTTTGAAAATAGAATTGTCAAGATAAAAACAATTGATGAAGCCTCTGTTTCGTTTGTCGTTAATGGACATAGGCTTAAAATTTACAATAAGACTATAAATAAAGAGGAATTTTGAGAAAAAAATCGATGGATTCAGATCTGGAACTAATGGGGCGGTATAGAAATATGCCTTCCATAATTCCAAAGGAAGAAGAATGATTTAAAAAAAAACATTTAAAATATATAATAATAATAATAATAATAATAATAATCATCAGAGTTTGGTTGTGAAAATCTAGGAAACTGGCACAATACAAACTCAAATTCATATCAGAAAACCAACTTGTTTGGCCAATATGAATTCTCTTTTTGTTATAATTTTATTGTAGTAAAATATTTTTGCAGATATACCCTCCAAGACATTGAAAATTTGAGGACAAGTCAAATCATCAGCTTGGCGGAAAGTGTGTAATAAAAAACTATGAAAATAGTTTCAACAGCTGAATTGAAGATGAAATATGAACTACAATTACAAAGGAACCTGGTACATCATTCAACATATACAGAAGGGACCTGAATTATTATTGAGAAAATTATTCAGAAAGGGACCTATATCATTATGACATAAGAAATTTTCAAACATTATTGCAAATTTTGCCAGAAGGGACCTGAAAATTTAAAATGTCAGAAAGGACCTGAGCTACATCAGATGAAGATTATATCAGAAGGGACCTTAGTGACAAAGTTGAACCTGTAGAAGGGACCTGAAAAACATTATTCTAAATCAAATCAGATGCAAAGAAGAAATAAAGTCTCTACGTGGTCTACAAGAGCCGTCGTAACAATAAACACAATGTTGACCATCATGAACGTCAAATGGTTTGAGGTAATACAAGTACAGTAAGTAAAAATTTCTCTTAAAATTTCAATTTTTTGTGAAAATATTCTAGAAATTGTAAATATAATTTAGTATTGGTTATGCATTTTTAACACCTACATTTTTATCATCTACATCTTTATCACCTACATCATCATTGCTTACATTTCATCATCTATGATTTTCAGCCCTATTCTATCCATATTCATATCCATACCACTATCCTAATTACTCAATAAAACATTCCATAATCTATCCATCCCATACCCTACCCTATTTTTCTAAACAAAAGAATCATAAACAAAAGGCTAACATTAAACCCTTGGAGGACCTACAATAAACAAACAAAGGGGTTAGTATCATTATAAATATTTAATTTTAAAAATATGACCATTTCATTGGTCAATTTTTAAAAATTAAATAAAATAGAAAACCTAAAGTTCAAAACCATATGATAGCGCAAATATTTCAAAAAACAAAATGCAAAGAAGTGCAATCATAAATGGTGATAAGCTAAGGTAATGGAGCAAGTGCACAATCATAATACAAATAGTGAATGCGAACTAACCTAAAGTATGATGCTATGAAAAATAAATGCATGACAATGATGTATGCTATGGATGAAACTATGATGAGACCATAATACATGCAATAGTGGAGGAACGAAGAAATGATAGCATACGGTGATGTGAATACAAGCAATATGATAGCGCATATGCAATTGGAGATGATGCGGAGTATGGAAGCAAACATGGTCATAAAAGAAAAATGTGAAAGGGGTTGCATAATAAGTAAAACAAAGGAGGGAATGTACATGAGAGTCAGCATGATAGTCAAGGTAAAGCCATGCATGAACCGGTCAAGCGGTGGTTGATGAACGGTCAAAATAATTTCAAATTCCATATCACAACACTGTGTAAAACTTATGAGAACATTTCCGCCATTAATAAGACCTGAAACAACCAATATACATTTTGTTTCACAATTATCGCCTTTCGAAGGCTCAATGAGGGAAGGAGGGCATGCAATCAAAGGACGTATCCATTTTTGCAACTCTGTGAGAAACAAATAAACGCAGAAGCTGAGAGAAGGCAATGAAGAAAACTATGAGGAGAATAGAAGAGATATAACACAAAGAAGAAGGCAGAAAATATAGCAGAGAAGAGAGATGGAGCTATAAGGGGAATTGAATAAAGTCTCAAGCCAACAAATCCAGAAAATTTGTCAAGCAACCACGATATCAGGAGGAAAAATCCTGTGAAGGAGAAGGTAAGAAGCAAACTCAGATTTGGTTGTTGAAAATAACGATGGTTACATGAATAAATCTCGGGGTTGTTAAAACGAACTGAGAGTTATAAAAGGAATTCTCTATTTTGATCCTTAAAGCTTGTCATTGTGTTATATTTTGTTTTGACACCACTCATAAATGCTTTGACACCATTCATAAATACTCTACCATCAGGCAACAACTAAATCTTTTGTTGATTGAGTAAATGGTAAAATATTGAGTGAGGATTTTAATGAGATTGGAACTAATTGAAACAACAAAGACCTCAGTTAAACTAGAAGGAAGATCACGAGGATCACAGCAGAAGATAACGAGGATCATTGCAAAGATAGGTAACTTAAACATGTCCTCGTACACAGTCTTTTATTTCAAAATAAATGAAAATAGAGAATGGATAATTCTAGTTTGAATTGCAAAAATGAATTCGTTTTAATTGAGTTATGTAATAGATTAATTTTATTTGCACACTCAGTAGAAGAATTTGAATTAGGATTTGTGGAGTTAGATTGGTTTAGAAGACACAGTCAAACATGTTTTGTATTTTTACATAGCAGAGTATAGATTCTGGTGAATGTTTGAAGGAAAATAGTGAACTCATTATGAGATTTTTGATGAAACGGTTCAGTTGTTCTCTTGCTTAAACAATGAGTTTACATTAGATACATTATGCTATGCTTTTGGAAAATAATTTTGTATGAAATAGAAGCATGACAAGACACTGTTGTATAAAACAAAATTCATTTTTTTTTACACAGTCAATTTGTTTTTTACAAAATAGAGGCAGAGGATTTATAAAAAAAAAAAGACAAAGAATTAAATGGAGTAGGATAATAGAAACATTGATTTTTTTTTATTTTTTTCTTAAACCTCTCTATCAAATCTTGTGTTTATTTGAAGCAGTAAGCTCACATTTTTCAAAGGAAAAACAGAGGATTGATTGGCAAGAGCAGTAAACAAGAGGTAAGCCTTACTACTGTGATAACATCCAGTACTTGAATTTATGTTTAAAAAGATGAAGTTAATGACAATATATGGGTACATCAAATGGTTTTCAGATAATATGACTTCAAGAGTAGAACCCAAAGATTTTCAAATTGAACATTGGAGTAGGGAAACAGTTGAAAAACTCTATCAGTCAGGCTTAATAGGCTTTCTTAAAGAATTCAAAGGGCACAATGAGGAGGTCACAAGAGAATTTATAAACAATTACAAACAGGATGAAACCATGGTGGGTAGTTTTCATATTCCTTTGACTCCATAATATATTTCCGAAGCTTTAGAGTTGCCATCATGAGGAGAACTATACCATAAGGGGTTGCATTTCAAAGAGAAGGGTTGGACATTATTCTTGGATAAAACATAAAGGGTTCTTTTGATAGGTCAAAGGGGATTCCAAGGGAGTGGTTGAATGAACCTTGGGCAAAGCTAGTTTTGATAATTCAAATTTTTTTCACTTGTGATAACAGACATAGTGTAGTACACATATATCATGTTAGGTTACTACAACATATTAAAGGAGATATCAGGATCAATTTTCCCTACTTCTTTTATAAAAATTTGATGAAGATGATTGAGAGTGTAAAATATGAGACCGAGCCCAAAGAAGCCCAAATTCTTCACCAGGGACTCATAAAAATCCTTGTGGATTACCAGCTGAAAGTTAAGGGAATGGTTTGGGAAAATTTTCTGATTGAAATTTTTTTTGTAGAACAAGTCACTGAAAACAAACTTAAACCAATACAAGAAACAAGAAATATTGTGCATTCACCTCTTTATCCTAAAACCAGGTCAAAGAAACATTAGGAGACAGATACGGTAGATAGGGAAACATCATTTTTAATCATTTCTAGAAGACAGAAAAAGAGGAATTCAATAGAACTAGAAGTGCAAGTCATAGAGACATCTCCTTTAAGTAACAAGCAAATGAAATCCTTGAGAGGTTGAAACAAGAAGTGTATAAAAATCCTGTAGACAGAGATTCCTATTTTGAAAATGAGGTGGAAGCTACTTCAGTTTCTAAAAATACCAAGGAGGAAGATCAAAACCTTAGCAAAGTCATAGAATTAACTGATAGTGTGGAGGTAAGCAGAATCATGGAGAGGCACCTAAAAGAAGAAAATGAAACCTATAAAACAACTAATGAGAAATTGGTTAAATAAAATGAGAAGATAAGTTGAGAAATAGGAATCTTGAAAATCAAAAACATTATTCTCTATACAAAAGCATTCAGGTGGCTTCATGAGAAAAATTCTTGGAAGGCCAAATATGAGAATCATAAGGTTAAGACCTCCATATACAAGGAAGAACAATGCAAAGATATGGATTCTCTTCTATATGTTGTAGGAATTTACAAGGTAAGTTCCTTAGATAAAAAAACCAAAGGTCACCACTCACAAACAGATCACAAATCAGTACACTAGTATTATCACGTGGTTAAAACTCTCAAAGAGGGAAACAGTCCACGGCCTGAGCCAAAGCGACCACTTCAGGAAATTTATTAATATAAAAAGAAAAGTTACATATGTTTCTCTCATAAACGGTTACTGGTCAAATGACCCTCCATGCTCTTGAAGTAGAGATCATGGACCAATCGGGTATTAAGCCACTGATCAAGTCTCGTTAATACTGAGGAGAGAGTGAACCGTCGCATCACTACAAATCGTGGGCATCGGATTATAATTTACAAAAGTACATATTAAATTAACACACTTTACCTAACTCTACACTAGACTAAGTTATTCTTAACTATTTCCTACGTGTCAGAATATCCTAACATCCCCCTTTAAGAACAACTTGGGATAGGATTGAAGGATTTACAAAGGTGACACAAAAGGAGCCTATTTCCTATGTGTCAAAATATCCTAACATCCCCCCTTAAGAAAAAATTGGGATAGGATTGAACGATTTACAAAAGTGACACAATAGGAGAAGGAAGGAGGCATTCGAGCCTATCCCCCCTTAATGACAACTTTCCTGAACTCCAAGCATGGATCGAAGTTTGGTAAACTTTTCTTCTGTGAGAGCCTTCGTAAATATATCGGCTACTTGATCATTGGTTGGACAATATTGCACTTCAATAACACGATCATGAATGAGCTTTCTGATGAAGTGTATCTAGAGTTCAATGTGTTTCATACACTGATGCTAAACTGGATCTTTACATAGCTGAATGGCAGTATTATTATCAAACCAAAGTGTAGTTGGATGTTGCTGATGAAGACCAAATTCAGACAGGAACTAACGAAACCACATGGCTTCCTTGCTGGCTTCAACTGCACTGCGATACTCTACTTCAGCCGAAGAAAGAGAGATGGCACTTTTTTTCTTACAAGACCAAGTAGTAGGTCCTGAACCAAGAGTGAATACATATCCTACAGTATAATTTCGATCATTAGGGTCACCAGCCCAATCAAAATCAGTGAAACCAATCAACAACGAAGATGCCCCTGCATTATAATGAATCCCAAACTGAATTGTACCTTGAATATATTGAAGTATTCTTTTAGTTTCTTTCTAGTGACTTTCATGAGGTTGGTGCATAAACCGAGCGACAATACCAACGACAAAGGAAAGGTCAGGCTGGGTATGGGTTATATACATAATTTTACCAACAAGTTGACGGTATAAGGTAGCATCAACTTCAAGGGTAGTATAAGTGACTAAAAGCTTGACTCCAGACTGAAAGGGAGAAGGGGCTGGCTTACAATCTTCCATGTGAAATTGGCGTAGAATATCACAGGCACACTTGGACTGAGAAAGGGTAATACCTTATTTGGATTGCAAGACTTGAAGACCAAGGAAATAATGCAACTATCCTAAGTTTGTCATTTCAAACTTCTTTTTGAGGCTAGAATTAACATGGTTTATATGGTTGGGATCACTACCAGTAAGGATAAGATCATCAAAATAAAGAACAAGTATGGTGAAGGACTTACCTGCTTTCTTGGTGTAGAGAGTGTTGTCAGAATGACACCTAGAAAAGCCATTATCTAATAGAAATCTGTCCATTTTGGCATACCAAGCCCGAGGAGCTTGTTTGAGACCATAGAGAGACTTCCTAAGGCGAAAAACAAGGCTGGAGTCGTTTTGGATAAAGCCAGGCGGTTATTCCATGTAGATTTCTTCATGCAAATCTCCATGTAAGAAGGCGTATTTAACATCCATCTAATGGACTTCCCATTTAAAGGAGGCAACAAGGGAAAGAACAAGGCGGATAGAATTCATTTTGGCAACAAGGGAGAAGGTTTCAGTATAGTCAATGCCTTCAACTTGTGAAAATCCTTTAGCAACAAGACGAGCTTTATGTCTATACACTTTTCCATCCGGTCCAAAATTTGTTTTGTAAACCCATCTGCATCTAACAAGTTTTCTTCCTTTTGGAAGAGGAACAAGATCCGAAGTATCGTTTGCCAATAAGGAAAAATATTCTTCATTCATAGCTGCATCCCAATCTAGATGTTCAGAGGCTTCTTCAAAGGTTTCTAGATTAGGATTTTCTAGAACTTGAGCCAATAAGGAAAAGGCTCTTTCGAACTGAGAACGTGTACGTCATCGATCGGTAGGGTCACCTGCAAGAGAACCTGCTGCATCCCGAGTATAGCAGACCCACCTTGGAAGCAGTAGAGTAAAATGAATAACTTCAAGAGGTGGAGGAGGATTTTCATCCTCGTCGTCATCATCTGAACTAGAAGGAATGCTATTAAAAATAGAAGAGAGAGAGAGAGAGAGAGAGGTGGCACATATGCCGAATCAGGCTTGCGGGCCAAAGGTGGCACACCTGCCGAGCTAGGTTCATAGGCCGATATATTTCATCAAATTTTACATCTCTTCTAATGATTATATTTTTTGATTTTGGTTGAAGAAGTCTATAACCTTTGACATCTTCATAATATGCAACAAAAATGCATTTTTCACTCTTAGGTTCTAAGGCTTTATGTTTTGCATCTGGAATATGGGCCCAAGCATCACTTCCAAAAACACGGAAGTGACTTACATCTGGTTTGATTGAGCTCCAAGCTTCTTCTGGAGTTATATTCTTTAAAACCTTAGTAGGAGTGTGATTTACTATGTAATTTGCACAGTTAATTGCTTCTTCCCAAAAATTGAGACTAAGTTCTTTAGATTGAAGCATACAATTATCCATTTCTTTTAAGGTGCGATTCTTCCTTTCAGCTACACCATTTTTTTGTGGAGTATATGGAACGGTATGTTGCAATTGAATGCCATTCTCAGTGCAGAAGTTGATAAATTTGTTGTTAACATATTCTCCTCCATTGTCTGATCTTAACTTAAGAATTTGATGTCCAGATTGTTTCTCAACAAAGGCCTTAAAGGCCAAGAACATGTTAAAAACTTCACTCTTGAGTTTCAAGAAGTATACCCAAGTGTGTCTAGAAAAATCATCAATAAAATTTAAGAAGTACTCGCAACCAGAGAAAGAAAAAATAGAAAGTGGACCACATAAATCACTGTGTAAAAGCTGCAAAGGGGCTGAAGCATGCCAAGAGGCACGTTTGTCAAAAATATCCCGATGATGTTTTTCGAGTACACATCTAGAGAAAACACCATCTTGGCAAGATACCGTAAGAAGGCCCATCACCATATTTTCCTTACATATATTTTGAAGAGAGCGATAGTTTAAGTGACCAAATCGCTCATGCCAAAGTTTGCTCACATCATCATTATGAGCAACAAAAACAGAGGAAAGACAGGATGACCCAAAGTTGTCAAACTTATACAACCTTGTGGAATCATCAGCAATGCCAGTAGCTAAAATATGTCGAGAACCTTTGAGGTCCTTGATTACAACATCATGAGGTGAGAATTCTACTATTTTCCCTTTACCTGAATGAGTTATCTGATAAACAGAGAGAAGGTTGCATGAAAAGGTAAAAACACATAGTACATCATTAAACTGACCATTATCAATATGAATGGTTCCAGATCCTACAACATTAAGAGATCTATCATCATCAACATAAATATGTTTGGTGTTACAATCATTTACAGAAGAAAACATGGCTTGATTTTTGGCCATGTGGTAAGAAGCTCCAGAATCAATGAGCCACTCATGAGAATGAGAAGAAGAAGATACATTTAATGCATAACCAGATCTTGATGCTTGAAAACCACAAGTATAAAGTTCCATTCCTGAAGATGAATGTGAAGAGTGCTCCAAATTGATGTTGTGCTTCTTCATTGCTGCTTCTAAGGCTTCCATCTTCTTAAAACATTTGGACTCTATATGGCCATCATGATTACAAAAGTTACAATGTCTATTTGTCTTCTTTCCTTTGTTTTTATATGCCTTATCATTTTGGTGAGTTGCTTTTTCAGTTTGCGGCTGAAATTGCTTAGGACCCTTGTTTTGTTTTGGACCATACTTTTTAGGATACTGCTTCTTGGGATTCTTTTGATATGATTGTTGTTGGGCTGCTAAGGCTTTCTTAGAAGAAATTCCAAAAGTGGTAAGACCAAGGTGTAAGAGTTTTTCTTGTTCTCTTATCAAAGAATCGTAAAAGGCATCAAAAGAGGGGTTCTTGTAGGTGGTTCCTAAAGAAATGATGGCGTCTATAGTGGAATGGAAGGTGGAAACAAATACAGAGTACGCAGGGCCAAGCTTATCAAGAATGCAATAGATGAGGCTACCATCTTCCTTTTTGACCTTACAACCTTATAAAAGAAGTCTAAGGGTCTTGAATTTGGACAAAAAATCTTCAATAGAGGAGAAATTATTGGGGTCCAAAGTAAGCAACTCATTTTCAAGCTGGTGGGCCCTGATTTGATTTTGAATGCCAAAGACAGTATTTAGCTTATCCAGGTCTTCATGAGGGGTGTCAATGTCAAGGATATGAAATTGAATATCTTGAGAAATGGACATTCCTATAAACCCTTGTAATTGATCTTGTTTATTTTCCCATTTAGCGACTTTTTCATTATCAGAAGGTTTAGTTTCTTGTCCTGTGGCTATACTATAAAGCCCTTTACTTCTAAGTATATCTACCATGTGAGGTAGCCATTGGAAATAATTGGTGTTGTTAAGAATAATCGAGCATGCACTTTCCATTTTTTAAAAAATGAAGCTGCAACACATCAGGAAGTTTCAGGATCAGGAATGGGATCAGCATCAGAGCTTAGAAGGTCAACGAGTAAAAATCAAGCATGAGGACATGCTTGATCATTAGTTTGGGGGAGATGTTGGCCCTCATTTTTTATCTCTTTTTGTTTATAAAATAAATCTTATTTAGCCATACTATCCATCTATTCACCATCATATCCACCTTATTTTGACAAAAATATGCATATATAGGTATTTAAATTATTTTTTTCAATTATTAGATGTTTTTGTAAATATTGAAATTTAAGTGCATTTTTGGATAGCATCAGAAATTCTCGTAATGGCATTATGGTTTTCATATGTGCAGGATAGTTGGGCTCGAGATGGATATATTTCTAGAAGGCTTTGGAACTAAGAATAAGTGCACACCTATCAGTACAGTCAAACTGAGCTTTAATAGGCCCGGTCAAAGGATCCTGTCTTTATGGAGGATCCCTAGAAACTAGGTCAAAACTCTTATTTTGTGGGATTTTCTAGATTTTGATGGATCTGATGGATGAATTCAACTTGATTTGATAAGATAAGGATAGTTATGACTATAGGAGCTATTTTAGATGTAGATACGTTATCTATTTAAGCCTCAAACTTTGAAGGCATTGATAGATAGAACTTGTATGACTTAACATTATTATTTCTAAGTCTTGGAGACATAACTCAGGATCTGTTCTATCATATTTTATGTTGTTATATGTTGGTTGATTGATTGATGTTTTAAGTAGTTGAATTCACCTTCAGTGCGTGAGGCAATGGTGGAGGGACCCCACACTGAGCTAAGTACACTTCTTAGTGTATTTGTAGTTTCAATTTCTGAATTAGCTTGCTTATGTTTAATTTGTTTATGTTGATTATTTCTGAGTATTGGTGAATCTAATGATCATTCTTAACTTGCATATGAAAGGACAAAAAAATTTTTAAGTTAAACATTCTTTATATCTAATCAAGATCTTCAGTTAGAATTCATCTTTACATGCTTTTACATGCTTTTACATGGTTGCTGATGGATCTTAATCTTGTTTCTATTTTGCATATGAAGAGTCAACCCAGTATTTAAGTTAAATACTTCTTCTATCTGATCAATAGACTATAGATTAGAATTCAACTTTCCTTCTTTTTCTGAATTCTTGTTTTTAACAACAGCATTACTGATAAATGAATATATGATGAAGGAAAATTAGGACCTCTTCAGTGAAGAGCCTCTTCAATTATTGCTTCATGTATCTTAATCTATTATTTAGTTAAGTAGTTTTTAATTTCTAATTCATCTGGTAATCTTGTTATAGAAGGAAAAACAAATCTCTTAAGTTAGGAGATTCTTCTGCTTCTAATTACACATCTGAATTTAGAAATTGTTTAAGTTAGATTTATATTTGTAATATGCATTTCCCTAATCATTAATAAACCATCTTCTAAATTGATCACAACTGAAACCCATATATTTTGGGGATGCTTCTAAGTTCCACTAACCCGGATTGATAATAAATACTTGCGTTAGTTTACAACAGTAAATTGACCCAACACCTACATTTTGGATCATCACCTAGTTTTATCATTTTTACTTTTAGTAAGTCTATTTTTAGCAAGAGTGACACCTAGCTAACCAATGAAATTTTCCTCTTATATCGGGATACAACTTAGCTAACCACCTTATCTAGTCACCTACCTACTTTATATGTTGAATTTTAGTATTATTTTTGGAGTTTTCATGGGTACCTATTGCATGTGAGGGTTATTAGATCAGTTCTAAGTAATTTTTAACTCCACTTGGTTTTATTTAATCCCATAATTAGATAATTTTCAAATTTAGGATTTCCAACTCCATTTTTTGGCCTACTAGATATTCTAGGAATGATAAGTAGTTAACTGAGTGAATGCATAACGAAAACCCAACCTAGTTCAAATTGTGTTTCTTTCCTATTGAGGTTATTTATTGTATTCATGTTCAGAAATACTATCAAATTAGAGATTCATGAGTAATTCAAAATGTCTTTGATGGTTACTTTGTCAATTTTCTTAGCAATTTTTTCTCTCTTATCTCTTGTTTTGAGATAGTTGGTCTAGTATTTTTTGACACTTATATCTTATTCTTGTCGTTGAAATCTAACACGATATTATAGCATAATGAGTTTGCGAAAAATGCTAGTATTTTATTGTAGATTTCACAAGATTATAAAATATGAAAGACAATGTACCAACTTACTATGTTCCTCTCTTCTATCAATTACTTTGACTAGAATCCAAAGATCCAACTATTGTTGTGAAACAAGGGAGTTTATAGGATTAAAAAGGGGACTAAAATTGGGCCTACATCAATCATTGAGAAATTGAATTACTTCAATAAAATGGATGAAGCCTATATGATTGTTTATTTCTTCATCACTCCTAATTTGATATTTCATGTAGAGGGTTATAAAACTCCTCATGAGGTTTGTGTTGGAAATACTAAGAGGGGGATGAATCAAAATTTCAGTTGTTATTATAATTTACTATCACAAAGCATTAACCAATCACATCACATCAAAGGAATATAATATTATATCAAAAAATTATTTATATCATAAAGGAAGCTACAACTTCCAGTTTTACCAACCACTATTGGAAGGAGCTACAACCCCTAGTTTACCTACTCCCACCGAGAGGAAAAAATCTCTTGAATGAAGCTAAAAGTTCCTTCCCTAGCACCACCATGCCACCCTTTATAATAAAATATAGAACAATTTTTTTTGGCTTTCGTACCATGAATAATGACCCAATTAAAACAACACTCAAACATTGTAATTTCAAATTCAGGTCTTCCCCTTTTTCATGTCCAAATTGTGTGTTGCTATATATCTTAATTTTAATATGCAATATATTTTGGAATACACAGTCCAAAAGAAATATTTTAAATAATAGCTCATAATAGTTGTATAGAAAATATTTAACACGATCCTCAATCATTAATGAGAGAAGCCCTAACTCAAGTTTCACTTTACCTCAAAATCAGTTAAACAAACTATTTAGGAGAAGCCATAGAATATACCTAGGTCTGCCTTAGGAGGGGCCTTATATTCTTCCTCAGGAATTCTAATCTATGCCTCAAACTTAATCAAACTCATAACTTGGTTGTATGCCTTCAGAAAACTCCCATAGAGACACACTCATTTGGTGTGACATGTTGCTAATTAGACGATATGTTCTTATCATCCTGGACATGCTATTCTCCACTCATCAATTACATTCCTGGTTATCATTAGTGATTCAAAATGGTCCACCATTTCCCCACGCCCCTGATCTCATATTTGCTAGATGATATTTCATGCTATATTGATTAATGATTGGTATGGTTTCAATTTTTAATCTTCTTATTTGGAAATGACACCAAGGTTTCATCTTGTCATATAGATGTCAACATCGGAGTGGTTCTTTATCACTTTTAACTTGGTAACAATATTACCATGTTACTACTTCTAACCATTGGGACATAATTAGTTTTGGATAAGTGCTCCATTAAGCTAGACCGCTATGTACTACTAGGGAATCAAGTTGGGTAGCACGCACGTATATTTTCCATGCTTAACACTTTAGATTAAACAACTTTCATTTTCCATCCCATCCATAATTCCCCTAACTTATGGTTAAGTCACCAAATATCATCTAAAGAGGATCATCGGAAAAATAAATAAATAAATAAATAAAATGAAAGCCTTAAAAATTTAAATCAAGCCAAATAAATGGCTAAAGAGGTGAATAGAAAAATAAACTAAAGAAAAGAAAATGCTTCATCCAGCCCCCCACCCTTCAAAATTCATAAGAGAAAAAATTCTATCCAATGAAAGAGGACTTTAAAAAATAAAATGAAAAAAAAAAGAAAGGAATGGGAAGTGTGTGTAGGTCGAAGTAGCAAAAGCTCCCTCTCACAAGGCTTTGCAAATAAACAAAATTTCTAGCCAAAGTTTAATTGTCTAGTTGGACCAAAAATTATACCCTAAACACTCTTCTAACTTTGGAAGTTAATCCATATGTTATCCTTATATCCCTTTCATATATTAAAAATAATAATATCATCCACCTACTTGAACTAAGAGGACTTAGGAAATACTTAGTTTTTTAGCCCAAGGACATGTGTAAGAGAGGTAAGGTTGTCCCATTGGTTAGTTTCTTGAGTAAATTGGTAACATGGTCTAATTTATTTGTAATTAATTTATATTTTCTATATTGATGTCTAATCACCAGTTGAAACTAGGCATTGTCCATTTTATCAACCAACGTGAGCAACTACATAATGTTCTATCATTTTCAATGGTCTACATCAACATCATTTAGAACATTATTTCTAATGTATAAAGTTTTGGTAACAAAAATATGAGAAATTTTAATTACTTATGTGCTAAAAAAAATGGGAAGGAATGAAAGCAGAGATAAAATTTGATATAAAAGAACTAGTTGACCAAATAAACACAACTAGTTTTATTTTAGAATTCTATAAGTTTCAAAAGTACTTTAATTTCTTTATTATTGAAACTTGAACTTTTAAAAGAGAGAATATTTTTTTATTATTTCATTTTTAACCACATTAAAAGTGGACAAACTTTGGTTACCACTTATATTCTCCAATGGTATTCTCGAACTGGTGGAATTATAACTAATAGTTAGAATCATCATTACTCTATAAAAGAGAGGCGCTCAATATCAATATCACTCAACAAAATATTTTGGAGAAAAAATAAAATTTTTACTAGTCTTTAAACCAAATTCTCCTTTTCCTTTTATTTAGAAAGTTACAAACAGGAAACTCATTTTTCAAGCATTGTGGTCATTGTAAGCATTTTGTAAGTGATATATTTTATTGTGTGTTGTATGAGTACAAATATTCAAGAGGAATCATTGTTGAAATTTGTTTTCACATATAAAGAGCTTACTTCTGATCTTGTTAAATCCCTTTTAAATATTTAACTTCTTGAAAGGTAGTGGTTTTGCTATATTTTGTAGGTATATTATTTTTCTCCTATACTCTACTTTGAGTGAGAGGACTTCAGAACACCATCATTTTGAGCAAACACTTGCAAGGGATGGGATACGGATCGCGACAAAAGTTTTCATCAATCAATATCTCTCTTAATATCTTTTAAATCGGGTATGCAAATTTCAGTTTTTTCTCTTTAAATATTATTTTGAATAAATGAAATTTAAATTTGATTTCATGTTTTATTTTGTTTAGATCACTTAAAATTTTAGTTAGATTCAAATTTTGATCTAATTTTTTATTTTAGCTTATTTTATTTATTTTACACTACCTAGAATTACGTGAGATTTGAAATTTATTGTAGTATTTAGATTTCGTTTAGGGGTTCAAAACTTTATTTTAATTACGTCTACTAAAAATGAGTTTAAACTATGGTTTTATTTGTTATTTAAATTAAATTTTATTTAAAAACAAATGGAAATCAAATTTTTATCAGAATAAGAATATTTTTTATCTAAAGTTATTTTATTTTATTTAATCAGATTTAAATTAGATTTGAAATTTTGTTTTAAATTTAGATTTGATTGTAGTCGTTTAAAATACGATTTCGAAATTCTATTTAAATTAGGTTTATTTAAAAAAAAATTAGTATAACTTTTCATTAGACACGGTATTATTATTATTATTATTATTATTATTATTATTATTATTATTTACCTTAAACCAAATAACAAATTTAAAAAAAAATCAATTTCTGAATACCAAATCTAAATAGCCATAAATTAGTAGTTACATTGAGATATAAATTTGGGTTGGTTCTAAGTCCTGGCTAGTAAATTTGAATTTGTTATCACATCCCCTAAATTTGGATATTTGGAAAATTTTCATTTACTTTAATAAAGGGACATAAAACTACTGATAAATTGGTGTTATTAACAAAATTTTAGATTGAGTGTTGTTTTGAGTTTAGTGCAACATAATATTGGATGTTCAAATCTACAATTGTTAGTGTGATACAGACACTAAGTCTAAAGTTTAAACCTTAAAAAGAAAATTATTTCAAAGTATTATTACATCTTTTAAAAGGTTTCCTAACTCTTGGATCGACTCTCTTACCTAGTAATACTTGTGAATTTGTCAAAATATGTTGAGTTGCCTCTTCTTCCTTTTTCTATGTGGTTCGTGGACCTCGAAGATCAATGACCTCTACATCCACATAACATTTATACTAAGTAGATCCACCTGAAGGTACCACACCTTGTCAACTCAACCATGGAGCCTGGCCCTAAGGATGCCGAGAGAATTGAACACATGACCTCTCAATATAAAAGGTATTTTAACAACGGGGACTCAACCAATTAAGCTAAACCTTGGGGCTAAGTTGAGAATTCTCTATTACATAACTCATCTAATAGATAATCATTTAGGGATAGGATTTTTCTTAACCATGGATTGAATTGCATGAAATTAAATTTGTAGAAATATATTTTATTTTTTGATAATTCAAGTAGAACGAATATTAGGTAGGAATTAACATTTAATACATCTCACATAAGTTATTTCTAAAAAACATGATACATAAGTTCATGTGGTTTAACTCTAAAATGATATGACACAATCATGATGACATTTATGGGATTGTTTCCTGGTTGATTCACAGAAACCCATTCCATGATAAAAAATTATCTTCTCTAAATGATAAATGATTTCATGGTTATTGGCTCATGGAAAATTTATGAAAGGGCTTCAATCACATTAAATTTGCACATAATGTGCATAAGAAGATTTCATAATTGACTTCAATGATACAAGGTTAAAGGGTTATTTGGTGGTAATTCCATGAAATGATTTAGAATATTTTGATATATGTTACATTGAAACACTTCGAAACTAATTTTGATATTTATGGTGAGATATAAATTAATTGGTTTTGGTTTGGACATTGGTCATTTGGGGAATATTTCCTTCGAAATATCATGAACTTTAAGTGGAAATATTCTTAATAATATTTACCATATGGTTTTAACAATGTTAAATATGATTAGCAAAATTGGTCTCCAATTTCATATGTGACTTCTCTTAAATTTCCAGGGTCATGGTATCATGTCTATGGATCTCTTCATTTGAGTTTCTCATGCATTGAATGTCCAAACATTTGGTCTTCTCTTATTTGTCATTAATTATTCACGGTGTATTTATAATAATATTTTAACTATCAGTCATACTTAGCGATGATCTTAGAATTGAACTTAGGGAAACCCCCCTTAGGTCAGGAAAGCCCACAAATTCAAAGCCTAGAAGTGAGGTGCAAGGTTGTCAAGGTGAAAGTGGGTGGACTTGCTTGTTTTATCCTCAATTTCTCCCCCCAGTGAGATTAGACTTTGCTCTAAGGAGAATCTATGAGATAACAGAGAAAACACAACTTTCTTCCAAAAAAATTATTTTTACATATTAAATTGTATCTTTTATATCTTTCCTTTACTCACACAAAAGTCCATTATTAATTTAGATTATGAAAACTCTTATTTTAAATAATTCTATTTTCTCAACTATTATTTACCTTATCCCAATCATTATCAAATTATCTTTCTAAATAGAAACCCTAGCACTCTCTTTTGATTTCCTTCTAAAGATCCTTTTATCCTTGATGCTTCGTGGATTATACACTCCAAACATTAGACTTTTCACTCTCTTGAACATTGTTTATCTCTAGAAATAGCTCATAACATTCTTTGAACCTATTATGTACATGCCAAGAAGGATTGGGGACAAGGGAAAACCTTGTTTAACTCCAAAATTATAGTTAATATTTTCATAACATCCCTCAATTCTCCTAAAATTGGTGATGAAATTATCATAAAACCTTCCCACAATAACCTTCAACTCAAAAGGAACTTCTAACTCTTCTAACTAGATAATTTTCCCACGCATTATGGAAAAATCCTTTTTAAATCCAATGAAACAATAAAGGATACTTTTTGTATTAATATGGAAATCCTCTATAATGATCTTAAGCATAACAAGGTGACTCATAGTTTAATGATAAGTCTTAAATTTGGCGTAGCTTTTAGCTATTTTCCATGGATTTTTGGCCATATACTAATCTTCTTTTCTAATATAATTATGTATAGCTTGGATAAAACAGGGCCAATAATAAGGATCGTGTAGTTAGATGGAATCTTTTTATCTCCACTCTTAAAAATAAATACAATAAGGCCTTGCATCCAAGGTTTAGGGAAGCTCACTTCACCACTAAATTGAAAACCTTTTATATGTGAGGAATTAGGATAAACCCTCAGATTTTTAATATTTTAGATTGGTTTCCTTCAATGTCTTTAGCTTCCTCATTGTGAGCTACTTTATCCCAAACTCTATGTATTCTATATCGAAAACATCACTCACAAGGAGAACAATTAACATAGTGGAAATGATGTTAGGGGATTCATAAATAATTTTTAAGATAGGAATTTTATTCCTTCAAAAAACTTTTATGGCATTAGGAGATTCATAAATATTTTTAAAGTAAGATTTTCTTTCCTTAAAGAGAATCACATTATGTTCCTTAGATTTATTAATTGGAAAATTTCTCAAGAACTTTATAGGATCAAATTTCTAAATAGATGTAGAAGTTACTATTTCTTATTAATATGAGACTTAATCTTGCCTTTTAATTAAGAGTTTATACATATTTGTGTTATAATTTTTAAGAATTCAATAAAAACGTTATTAATCATGCCAAAAAATTGTTTTTCTATTTTTAGTTTTATGAAATAGTTAGATAAAGAATTTATTAACAAAAATATAAAATTATCTAAAAAATTATAAATAATATACAAACCTTTTACCTAAATAATTAAAACTAACTTATTTTATATATATATTCTTAGAATATATATATGAAATTGACATTTTCAAATACTTTTTTGGTTAATTTTGTCTATTAAAATCATAAGTTTAATTTGTTTAACCATGTTGAATCCATTTGTGCCTTCAAAAGTGAATGTTAAACAATAAGAAATCACAATCTTAATAAAATTCATTGTATGGATTCGATCCAAAAAGTTAATTTGCACACACACACACACATATATATATGAAAATGAACATGGATTTTAATCCGCCTATATGTAATAATATTATTTTAAGTATAAAGTTTTAAATACCAATATACATTCATCTTAACTCTAGATCTACCAAGAACAGAGAGGATAAATACAAACCTCTTTTTCGTGCAAAACCCAAGGCAACGTTTGGCCGTAGATCTCAAGCTTAAATAATATTCAATTTTTAACATTTAAATAGTACTTATAAGTTAACCTCATTTTACAATAAATGAAAATGATGATTCCATAACCGTCTTTAAATTAAATTAATAAGTTGATAAAAAATTAATATTTACAATATAAAACTATTTTTTATCATGAATATTTACCATTGATATTATTAACTTATAAATAGGTTTTTAAAAATACCATGGGAAAATAAGGAGAAGATAAAGATAGAGAGAAGGAGGGAGAGGAGGGAGAGGAGGGAAGAAAAACATAAAACCATGGGCTAATACCATGGTTTATACCTACCATGGGCCATCTAAGCTTTTTATTATTATGTTATGGATCTAGGATTTTAATTATTTTGTTACAATACCATGAGCCAATACCATGGATTATCAGTTCCACATGCCCAAAAACCATAACTTATTTCAAAAATAAAATATTTTACAAATAATTTATTTAAATTTAATTTGATAACATTTTTAATTAAATCTAAAAAAAAAAGGTTATAATTAATTTTGAGGTATATCTAAACCCTCCATCCTCACTACTGCTAAATATATAATATAAATAATATTATAAAGAACGAGGATAGAACTCAAAATTAGGAAGATAACCAATTGAATGAAAATTTGCAGTCCTCAAGTCAGGAGCCCATGAGGGTGACACAACGTTCGATTTTTCATTGAATGAAAACATCAAACAATACATGTCTTATACAAATGTGTTTACTTAGGGAGATGAAACAATCTCCTAAGAAATAGGATCTAATTCCTAATTACAACCAAAATCCAAACAACCTAACTATTTGTTTCTCCATTATTTTCAAGTCCCCCTTTAATGGAGAAAGGTTTTATTTCCACACTTACCATCTCCCTAAAAAATTCAAAATTTATCTTCCCAAGGGGCTTTGTGAAAATATTAGCAACATTTACGCAAGTATTACAATATTCAAGAAAAATTTCCTTAAACTGTATCTTCTCTCTAATAAAATGAAACTAAACATCAACATGTTTTGTTCTTGCATTATACATAGGATTATTTTCCAACTTGATTGGGCTCTAGTTGTAACATTTGATCATTGTGGCCTTCTTGTGTTCTTCTCCAACATCTTGAAAAACTCTCCTTAACCAAACCGTTTCACAAGTTGTTGCACAGAAAGATTTATACTCTGCCTCAGTAGATGACAAAGATACAGTATGTATATTTTTGTTGCTCCATGAAAAAATATTGGATCTAATGCTAAAATCATAACCTGTAATAGATATTCTATCATCATGATTACTAGCCCAATACGAATCTAAGTAACCTTTCAACTCAACATCAAATGAATTAGTATACTTAAGACCAAAATCAATTGTTCCTTTAAGATACCCAAGTACTCCTTTTGCTTATTTCTAATGGTTTTCTAGAGGTCTCACCATAAATTGACTTAACACACTAACAAAGTATGCTAAATCAGGTCTGGTTGTAGTAAGATAATTCAAGCTTCCCACAAATTGTCTATACAATGTACCATCTACCTCCTTTGAGCCGTCATCAAAATGAAGTTTCACATTCTATTTCATTAGAACAAAAGAAGCCTTACACTGGTCCATTTTAAACTTTTTAAGCACTTCTCTGACATACTTACCATGAGTAACAAAATTTTGACCAACATCTCCCCAAAATTCAATACAACAATGTAACTAACCAAGAATATTTCATCTCAAATACTTGTGAAATCTTCTTGTTAATTCCATCAATTAGTTTGACTGAATTTCCTATAATAATTAGGTCATCAAGACACAAAGAAATAAGTATTGCATGCCCCTTTGCATCAAACATGGTATACAGATTTGGATCAATTTGACTCCTCATAAAACCCTACTAAAGAAAGAATGAATCTATCTTTTCATACCATGACCTAGGTACTTGTTTCAACCCATACAAGGTTTTATTTAATATGCAAACTAAATGTTCCTACCCCTTTTTCACAAACCCTTCAAGTTGTGTCAAATACACCTCCTTTAAATCAACATTCAAAAAATTAGGTTTTACATCTAATTGGTGAAAATTCCAATGGTAATTTGTAGCTAGTGCAATTAACAAGTTAATAGTATTCATTTTAGTTGTAGGCACAAATGTTTCTACATAATCAATGCTATCATTTTGTGAGTATTCTTTTTCCACCAATCTAGATTTATATTTATCTATAGTACCTTCTACTTTAAATTTGAGTTTGTACAACCATTTACATCCTATGGGCTCTTTATCTTTAGGAAGTTCAATTAATTCCCAGGTTTTGTTTTTTATTATCGAATCATATTCTTCCTTCATTGAGTTTCTCCACTCTTCATGTTCATTGGATTCATCAAAACTCATGGGTTCTCTGACATTCAAAACAGTACTTATGAGGGGAATAATCCTTATACCTTTCAGGTAGAAGAATTTACCGATTATATCTCCTTCGTACTTCACAGACTTCACCCATGTTCTCTAAAGGCCCTTCTCCACCTCTAGGATGGCTCTGACTGCTGGTAATGTCCATTTCATTGGATTCTTCCACAATATTTTATTGCTCTTTTTCTTCTTCTTTTGCAACTGCTTTATTGTCTTCAACTTTAGGAAGGATGTGCCACTTTTCATAACTACTCTCCTTGTTGCCTTCATCCACCTTCTTATGTAAAATTACATCTCTACTTGCAAACACTTTGTGAGTAGAGGGATCAAACATTTTGTAAGCTTTAAATTATGAATAGTGTGTTACAAAAATGCATGTAATAGCTTTAGTATCAAGCTTCTTTCTATTCTTCTTTGGAATATGTACAAAGGCCTTACACCCAAGCACCTTCAAATGATGAACTGTTAAAACCATACAAGGCTTCGAATGGGGTCTTAAGATCAAGATACCTTGTTGGAATTATGTTCTTTAAATAAACAATAGTACTAATGGCCTCTAACCAAATAACATTTGAGAGGTTGTTTCCTTTGATCTATCTCCATGGACACTCCACCAAGGTCTTTTTTTTCCTTTCTACAGCATTGTACTGCTATGGAGTGTAGGGTACTGTAAATTGTTGCACTATTCCATGATCCTTGCAATATTGGATGAAGTTCCTCAATCTATACTCTCCCCCTTGATCTAAATGGAGGATATTTATAAACTTCCATATTTGATTCTCTGCCATGTTTTTGAATTCTTTGAAATACTCAAGGACATCACTTTTTTTCCTAAGGAAGTACACCCAATTATACCTTATGCAATCATTAATAAAGAACATAAAATAATAAGCACCTCCAAGGGATCTGGTTTGCATGGGTCCACAAACATCAGAATGCACAAGTTCTAATACATCTCTTCTTCTCCTATCATAATTATACTGGAATTAATCTCTGTGGATTTTTCCTAATGCACAGCAATCACAAGCAACATACTCATTCTTTAACATAGGGAGTCCTTCAACTATTATTTGTTTATTCAACAAAAAGAAATCATGATAATTGATATGGCCATACTGTTGATGCCAAAGTCATTCTGTTGACATAGTTGTAGAAGTCAGTACTTGTTAACTCTTGTTGGTGACATCAAGTTTATAAATACCTCCAATCCTAACTCCTGAAGCAACAATTAGCAGTGATCTAACAAATATTTCACTATATAATGTGTTTTGAAAAAATCAACCTTCATATTCTGATTTCTAATTGTGAACGTAGAAATCAAAATCTTCTTGATCCTGGGTACATATATAACATTACAAATGTGTCTGACACTGCCATTTGGTAAAGTCACTAGAATATCACCATATCCCTTTATATGATGTGCACGATCATCTCCAAGATAGATGTTTCAGACATTGTTTATTTCCTTGAAGTTCTCATACCATTCCTTATTGCATTCCATTTGAATTGTAGCTCCACAGTCCCAAAACCAACCATTAACATCATCTATTTCAACAAAAAACACAACATTACACATTTGAATAACTTAATATATTTAAGATCAAATTTAATGTCTTCTCCTACGAAATGTCTAGAATTTCTTTTGGGCTTATTATTCCTAGCTCCATCACATTTCTTCTTAAAACAATCTCTCGAAAGATGCCCACTTTTACCAAAATAAAATAAAATAAATAAATCTATAATAATTTCTAACAAGTGGCATACCTTGATTTAGTTTTCAAAATGGAATTTTCTGAGATGAACTTCCACCTTTACTTCCTACTCCTTTTTTCCCTTTGAAGAATTTATTCTTTGCCACAAGTGCTAGGTTCAAATTCTAAGTCTTCAAGTTCTTGCGTCTGTCTTCTTCCTGCATCAGTATACCTATCAATTCATAACAATGTGGTGCTTTCTCCCTTACTGCAGGACCTGCAATACATATTATAGTCCTTTGAAATTCCATTTAATGTGATTGTCACAAGATCAGTACTAGGTATTTATTCTCCTATGTATCCCAGCTTATCTTTCAAACCTTTAATTCTAGAAATAAAGGCACTAGGAGATTCATTATCTTCAATTTTAATATACAAGAGCTTACTCTTCATAAAGAGGACTCAATTTGTATTTTTAGTTTCATACAACTCCTTTAATGTATTCCAGGTTGCAATAGAGGTTTGAAAATCATGAATATATGGAATTATATTATCTTTCATGGATTTTATTAATAATACCTTTGATTTGTTCTCTTGCTTCTCGCAGTCTTGAATCAATGCAGTTGTCAATCCTGCAGCAGGTTTGGCTTCTTCTCCCTTTGTAATGGTCCAAGCACCATATAATTCCAACAATGTTGGCAGCTTCAACTTCTAGTTAATGTAGTTGGTTCCATCCAATTTATAGGCCTCATTTAGATATGTTTCTGCAAGGGGATTCAAATTTTTGATAGTAAAACCCAATCTTTCAACAACACCTTACTTCTCACTTCATACCTCTTGAGCTTCACCAAAAACACGCTTCTCCAATTGGCTTTAACAAAGATCACACTTATTCAAGTGGCTTCCATCGTCAATTGAAATTATACACAGAAAATAAGAAATAAATAAATAAATACATAAATAAATAAAATTATTATTGAAAAAAAATGTGTATAAATGTGTGTCTTTGACATAGGAAGGAGATAAAATATGGGCCTTCTCAACATTCACAATGGACCATATTATTACTCACCGTGGGAACTTCATTTTCTTTTTTAAATGCACACTTTGATACTTTATTTCAAATTTTAAACGCTGATCAAAGGTCGACTCTCAGTCAACGCACATTTCAACACTTACCACAAGTGATGCAAAGCAGGATTTTACAAAATCTGAAGGTTTCTTCCTTTAGCACACCTTTCATTGAGTAACCACCGGCGTTGATACCAGATATCAAAATTGACTAACAAACTCTCTCTTTAGCGCACCTTTCATTTAGTATCCACCTGCATTGATCCCATATATCAAAATTGACTAACCAATTCTGTTGGCAATCGATGCTCTCTTCCCACAACTCCACATTTCAACACTCTCTGGGTAAAATTAGGCTCAGTTGCTTTGAGGCAAAGAGAGAAAGATCCCCTCTTCTCAAATAATTCACATCATGTTGGAATGCTTTGCAAGGCTCTTAACAATGGTATCGAAAGACTTCTTCAACCAATTCGACAAAGAGAAATAACTGGAAATGACAGTAGGACAACCCAGGAATTCCTGTAGCAAGATATTGTATACACTCTCGCCTCTTCTAACACCCACATGCAGGCTCAGGCCTCATAATGCACACGAGGCTCGATCTCCTCCCAGATGAGTAGATTGTTGCTCATATAATGCTCACTGACACTTGTCTTTTATAATATATTGAAATCGTTGCACACATCCAAACCTATTCAACTCATGGGAATGACTCACCTCCGGTCCACTACCAATTTTCTAGAGGATGATAATATCATAGGATGTAAGTTTCCAACATCAAATCATGTTTGGATTTATCATATGTAGATCACTTTCATTGCAGGATTACGCAACACATAGAAGTATTGATTACATACACTAAAAACCTCACACATAAGAAACTGATTTTTGAATTAGCGTGTCCCTTCCAACACCAACACAAAAAATGGTCCTCCTCTCCTTCAACATGGCTGCACACTATGAAATTGTGATATTTCACACAACAAACTCAGTGAATTTTTGAATAAAAACAGCTTCAACCTTGTGCTTTGATACCAACTCAAAATTAGGAAGACAACCAATTGAATGAAACGTTGCAGTCCTCAGGTGAGGATCCCTTGAGGCTTCCATAGCACTGTTTATTCATTGAATGAAAAAATAAAACAACAAATTTCTTATACAAATGTGGTTAGTTAGGGAGGTGAAACAATTGCCTAGGAAATAGGATCTAATTCCTAATTACAACCAAAATCCAAACAACCTAACTATTCATTTCTCCATTATTTTCAAGTATATATGCATATCAACCAAGGATCCAAGTGAAGAGAGAAATTAAAGTGAGTAACAGTGATAGAGGAAAGATAGTGCATGATATTTTTTACGTTTTTTATTATTGTATTTTCTTTGACATGATTGATACAAATTATAGGCCTAATATTTTACAAAAAAATATGTTTTATTTAATTTAGATAATTTATTAAATAAAATACAATGGGATAATATTTAAGATAGAGAGAGAGAGTGGGATGAAGGGGTAATAGAGTGGGGGAGAGACGCATAGAGGTGGGATACACAAAGAAAGAGGAAGGAAGATAGAGGGGGGGGAGGAGAGGAGGAGAGAGGGAGGGAGAGAGAGATGGATTTGGAGGGTGAAAGAAAGTGAGATAAGAACAAAGATATTGAGAGATAGAGGTGGAAAGAGAGGGGGAGTGACAAGGGAGAGATGAATATGGAATGAGGGATAGAGGAGATGAGGAAAGGGAGAGAAAAGGAGAGGATATAGATAGGGAAACAAGGGCAAGAGAGAAACAAGGAGACATATATCTGGGGGGGAGAGAGGGGGAGAGAAATAAGGAGAGAGGAGGGATATAGTGATAGAGTTGGAGGGTGGAGAGAGTGTGTGTTAGTGATGGGGGGAGAGACAAATGGAGGTGGGAGAGAAAGGGAGAGAGAGGAAGTAAGATATAGAGGACTTGATAGAGAGTAGAGAGGGAGGGGAATAAAGAGATGGATTTGGTAAAGACATAAAGAGAGAAATGTGGAGAGGGAGAGGGGGTGATAAGGGAGAGATGGAGAGACATTTAGGGAGAGAGGAGAGAAAGAGGGAATAGAGAGAGAGAGGGAGACAAGGGGAAGAGAGAGGGATAGGAAGAGGGAGGGAGGAAGAGATAGATCAATATGGAGAGAGAGTGTATATGTTTTGGGGGTGACAAGGAGAGAAAAAGGGAAGATAGAGATATATATGGAGGGGAGAGAGAAGGTAGAAGAGAGATTACAGAGAGGGGGGATGAAGAGAGATAGACATGGAGAGAATTGGAAGAGAGAGAGAGAGAGAGAGAGAGAGAGAGAGAGAGAGAGAGAGTATGTTTGGGGGATGATATAGAGAGACAATGGGGGATATATATATATATATATATATATATATATATAGAGAGAGAGAGAGAGAGAGAGAGAGAGAGAGACTTATGCAGAGAGAGTTTGTATGTTTTATGGGTGAGAAGGAGAGACAAGGGGAGATAGAGATGTAGATGCAAGGGGGAGAGAGGCAAAGAGATGGGGGAGGAATAGAGATAGATGTGGAAAGAAGTTGAAGAGAGAGAGAGAGAGAGAGAGAGAGAGAGATGTTTTTAGGGGGCTTAGATAGAGAGAAAAATAAGGAGAGATTGAGGTAGGTATAGATATATATATGGAAATGGGAGATAGGGAAGAAGAGAAATATAGAGAAAGAGAGGGAGAGGAAGAGAGAGAGAGAAAAAAGTGAGAGAGGGAGGGGGAGAGAGAGAAGGAGAGAGGGAGGGAGATAGGCACAAAATAGAAGGTGGAGAGAGAGGGAGGAAGAAAGAGACACACAGAGACAAATACAAATATATAAGTTAGATCTAGAAAGTCGTGAATATTTTGATTTTTCACTACAATAGATGTATTGATTTTAGTGTAGTTGTTGATTTCTAATCCTATTTGATTCCTTTTACTAGATGCATTTTTTTTAGTGGAGATTTCGGTTTATATTATTATTTAATACCTTACATTAGATGCATTCATTTCAGTGTAGATGTTGATTTTTACTCCTATTTGATTTCTTGCACAAGATGCATTGGTTTCATTGTAGATATTGATCTCTAATCCCATTTTATCGCTTGCACTAGATGAATTGATTTTAGTGTAGATGTCCATTTCTACTCATATTTGATTTCTTTCATTGGATGCATTGGTTTTAGTGTAAATATTGATTTCTAATCCTATTTGATTGCCTGCACTGGATGAATTGATTTCATTGTAAATGTTGATTTCTAATCCTATTTTATTGTTTGCACTAGAGGCATTTATTTTAGTGTAGATGTTGATTTATAATCCTATTTGATTGTTTGCACTAGATGCAATAATTTCAGTGTAGATGTTTATTTTCGATTTGATGCAACTAGATGTATTATGTACATTAATTTCAAAGTAATTATATTAATAGTGTGTTTTGATTTTAGTGTAAGAACATCTCTTCCCCCTCCATATATATCTTTATATCCCACTGTCTCTCCTTTTTTATCTCTCTATCTCACCCCCCGACCATACACACTCTCTCTCTCCATATCTACCTATCTATGACTCTCCCTCCCTTACCTGAAATGTTCACTTCCCTAAAATAGTTTCTTCCTAAAACTATAAAATTTTTGTAATTGGCTAAATTCTTATTATTCCCATTTTCCATCAATAAACATTGTTAATCACTTTGCATTCAAACACGATAATAGAAAATAACTACCATTGAAAAATGTTTGGGGTTTAACACTCCATATGCCACAATGATTGACTTTGGAGAAAACTACTAGTAATATTGGAGAGAAACAAAGACAAGGTATGATGTACAGTAGCTCGATTTAAATAATTGAATGGTCTATGATTTCAACTTCCCTTTTCATATGATCGATATGAGAAAATGGAAAAACTAATATGTGTGACAATAAGAATAGTATAAGAAAATAGTTTGAGATTGATCGCAGTGAAGATTGTTTGTAATTGACTATATTCTTATTATTCACATTTTCTATCATTCAACATTGTTACATTGTCACTTTGCACTCAAAAATTTTATTTAATCATTTTTCATCATTTCAGTTACTAATAGACTCTCTCACCTCAACAAATTGAGGTAACTAAGAAAATTTAAAATCAAATTGACCAAATTAATCTCAGAAATATTTAGGATATTTAAAATGATCAAAATAATTATATGTTCAACAAATTTTGTATGACTGCATATGAATGAAACCAGCTTAGATCCATCTTAACCTCGAATCTATCAAGTGTCAAGAGGGATCAAATCCTCGAGGTGCAAACCTTTCGTCAAGTTTTGCACTCGAAAAAGAGGTTTGTACCTCAAGAGATTTGATCCCTTTCGGCACTTGATAGATATGGGGTATGGATCTAGGCTAGTAAATAATTGTTAAGTACATCGTAGAGATTTAACCTCCACAAAATATTCTAGAATATTCATAGTAGTATACACAAATCAAAAGTTGAGATTTATCTCCAAAGCAATTATGTTTTTTTTCCCCTTTTAATTAAATTGATTAATTAAAAAAATATCATATGAACTAGTGTCATATGAAGTGAGTTATCATTTGTTGGGAATGTGGTAGTGTTAAGTTGTGGTATGGAAACTTGATCTAGGAGGATCCAGAAATACAAGTGGCCTTGAAATTAGCTCAAAAATAAAAAAAATTTCAGATGGAAACGAAATTAGGACTAAATCATAGTACTCTTCGTCCTGATTCCAACGGCGTAAACAACACTCAAATCCAAGTTCGTATGGTCGAGTTATAGTTGGTCAAAGTTTTGGTCAAACTTGGCCAAGTGGTAGGCTTAAGGAGGCAACGAATTCATAGAGATCCGGGACAACTGTCACTGGAAATCGATGAATTTGTCGAATGCTTAAAATTTCCAATAACCTTTATTTTCGACAAAATAAAAAATAATCGGTTGGTTCTAAAAAACCAAAAAATATTAAAAAATAGGGCGGGATGAACCCACGGGACCGTGGCCACCCCACCAGACATATATTAATATATTATATATGGGGTGGCAGGCAGTCAAACCCCACCACCCTCGGTCCTTATACCATACACAATACATATTATATAACAAGTGGGTTGCCCGCCAGCGGACCAAAACCCCCTACCATGCCATTTGTCACATATTTCGAGGGTGGCGAGGCTCGAACCCATTTGGAAAGCTAGGTCAACCCGCCTCCTAGGTGCCCTCACAAAAAAAAATTCACTGATAAATAATTCAAAACCGGTGGCAATCCATTTATTGTAAAGGCGCTCCAAAATGGTCGGGCGGGGGGGTGGAACCTCCGACCTTCCCCCACCAAGCATAGATTTTTAACCAACGGGCCAACGACCCTCTTTCGTTAGTCTGCCCTAAAACTTATTGAAAATTCATTCAAACCATTCGATCGACGGAGGACAGAGGCCGAAACTTAGAGGCTCAGAACCATGAGCCGGTGGAACCCTAAGAAAGGGTGTTAACAAGATTCCTTGAAGATTTCCTTAGAGGGCCAAAGGTGAAAGTGTCAGAATTGGACAAGTTTATAGTCGATTTTGCATTTTTTCACACCATGAATTCAGTGGTGACGTTCGTTTCTTCAGCTGAGCTCT
This sequence comes from Pinus albicaulis, assembly GCA_034641835.2. Taxonomy (NCBI): domain Eukaryota; kingdom Viridiplantae; phylum Streptophyta; class Pinopsida; order Pinales; family Pinaceae; genus Pinus; species Pinus albicaulis. The sequence continues at coordinate 35,383,790 of CM076583.1, forward strand.
CCATTTTTAGGCTATCATCCAAATTGGAGGTATAAAGGTCATTTTTGTAAATTTACTTGTATTTGATTTCTTTGATGCCACTTGATGAAAGAAGGCCTCCCCATTGTTGAGCAGTGCCCAAAGACGTAACCCACTTTGGGTGAAATATTTTACAATCAAATTGTTGTGTCTTTGATCTAATGATTGCTTATGTTTTTTTGCTTCATTTTCATGTGGTTTAATTTACCTGGTTAACATGCTCCGTTATATGTAATTCTAACTGCATCCTTGAAGTTAAAATACCTTGGATAAATTTTGGTATCATAGCAGGTCTTCTTGATGTGAGTTGCATGAGTTAATTCTAACCAGGAATAAGCTCCAAAAAGGTGAGTAAAAACTCAAATCCTTTGATCCCGAAGCAGGTCATGCACCACGTAGATAAAACATGGCCGATAATGATGCACGAGATGAAGAAGAGCGAAATTATCGCAAGATATTCTTCAACATTGCAGACAAAGTTGACAATCTATTTGAAGAATATGAGAATACAATCAAGCACGAAAAGAAAGAGCCCAAAAATCATGCATCGGTACACCATGAAGGTGGAGGAGGAGATCTTCCTCCCTCTCCATCCACCATTGAAAGTTCTTCTTCTTCTTCCTCTTCTCATCATTCTAACAGGAATGAGAGGAATGCATCTAAAAATCCCCTTTTCAAGTTGGATGTCAAGTTTTATTTACTTGTATTCAGTGGAGAATCTAATGCACAAAAGTTAGATAACTAGATAAGACATGTTGAAGTGTATTTCCGCATACAACAAATCAAACAGGATGAAGCCAAGATCCAACTAGCATCCCTTCGATTGAGTGGCACTACTCTTGTCCGGTGGGAAGGAAAGCTGCAACAAGGTGGTAAGAATAGTCATAAACCTATTTCATTTTCAGATGAGTTCATTACTACTTTAAGTGGACAGTTTTACCCATTGGGTTACAGAAAGAAATCCATGATGTAATGGTAACATTTGAAACATCGTAGAAGTCAAAATATTCATAATTTTACAGAGGATTTTAGGAAACAAGCACTAGCATTGATTGTTCCACTAGACACACATGAGACAATGAAATATATCTTCTCTTTTCATACTTATTTGTGTCATTCATTATTATTATTTGAACCTAAAACTCTTGATGAAGGTAGTGTGAAGGTTGTGCATCTTCAAAGTAGGGGGAAGCATGAACAAGATGCCCGCCCAAAGAGGGAAGAAATAGCTAAGAGAGTAGGAGAAAATCCCTCTTGTACTCATTGTGAGAAAGAAGGGAATGATGAGGAGAATTGTTAGAAACTGCATCCAGAATTTGGACCTAAGAGGAACGAAAGAAAAGAGAAGTAGAAGATAGTTGCAACCTTGCAACAAGACCAATAATTTGAATCAAAAGAGGATGAGAAGGTCACAACTGCGAGATTTGCAAGCGCTGGACCAATTGATGTGGGATCAGATTCAGTTGACGAAATAAATATTGCAACTCTTGGGATTGAAGCAGATGGACCCATCATCTTGGGTTCCGATTTGGGAAATGAGACAAATATTTTAGCAGATTTTGTATCAAAGATGGAAAGGGAACCAAATGCGGCATGGCTTCAAGAACTCAAAGAAATCAACAAAAGCATTCAGGTGGAAAATGTTGAACTAAGGAGACTCCTACAAGAAGCATAGAAGGAGAAACAAAGGTTGCAACATTAATTACAAGCCAAGGATGAGGCCTTTGAAAAGTTGTAGCATTACAAGCTTGAGGTAAGAAGTGATTCTTCAATCTCATGTAATTTTTATGATGATGATTTCGATGCTTTTGAGAGACATAATACAGGAATTGGATCAAAATTATTTGAATAAAAAGGGGTATCAAGGAAAGTGCCTCAGAATTAATGGCCAAGGCATTGTGAAACCCATCAAAGTGGAGGAATTGCCTCATTATGCAGGACTTGGATATGTCAGAAAAGAAGTTAGGGAATGCTCCAAGAGAGCGAGTGACCAACGAACAAAGGATGATGAGAGAACTTCATCCCATTCCAGAGACAGTGAGGGTTCCACGGGCACATATCAAAGGCGCACCAGAAATAAGTGTTCCAAGACAATCCAGAAAGTTTGGAGAAAGAATTATTGCAGTCATTGTAACGAGGTTGGACACCAGAGAGCCACGTGTCATATGCTCCATGCCCATAAAGCACTGATAAAGAAGTCAACTGGTGAATCTGTCCAACGAACGAATCTGGCACATGCATGGTGGTCCAATTTATTGAGTAAGAGATGGTTTTACTAGATATAGTAGCTTTTCATGGCCACATTTTGTAAATCATGTGTTGCGAATAATTGTAAAAGTGATGATGTTTTTTCCATCGCTTATTAAAGAAATAATGATGTTTCTGGCCTTTTCTGGATATCTGGGGTATTGGTTTCTAGTATAATGTAAACTTGACCAAAGAGTGTGTGTTATAAACTCTTGACAAGTATGGGGATGTTTGAGTCATGTGTGGTTTTGTATGTGATTGCAAAGATTGTACCATATTTTCCTGCAATGTAGATGTTGAAAATGTGGCTTGACGAAGACACATGGAGTGCGCAGGATGTGTTCATGCTTTTGCAGGACCAAAAGCTCCTCAGTGGGGTGAAACAATCTAGGAGGATCCATAAATACAAGTGGCCTTGAAAATAAATAAAAAATCAAAGTTATCAGATGGAATTGAAATTAGCACCAGATCGTAGTGCTCGTCACCTTGATTCCAATGGTGTTGATGACACTCAAATCCAAGTTTGTATGGTCAAGTTATAGCAAGTCAATTTTTTTGTCAAACTTGACCAAAGGTACGCTTAAGAAGGCAACAAATGGGAAGATATCCGACACATGAAATTTGGCCACTGGAAATCAACAAATTTGTCGAATCGTTAAAATTTCCAATAACCCTTATTTTCAACAAAATAAAAAATAACTGGTTGGTTCTAAAAAACCATAAAATATTAAAAAATACAACGGGATGGGCCCGTCGAACCTGCCCACCCCATCGAACATATATTAATATATTATGTATGGGATGGAAAGCGACCAAACATCGCCATTGTCGGTCCTTATACCATATAAAATACATATTCTATAACGGGCAGGCCACTTGCCAGTGGACCCGACCACCACCATGCCATTTGTCACAAAATTCGAGGGCGACGGGGTTCGAACCCGTTCGGCTAGCTTGACGAGCCCACCTCTCGGGTGCCCTCACAAAAAGACTTTACTAATAAACAATTCAAATCTGTGATAATCCATTGAAAAGGTGCTCTAAAATGGTCGGGCAGGGTGTTGGAACCTCTGACCTCCCCCCACCAAACATATAGTTTTAACCTACGGGCCAACAACTCTCTTTGGTTAGTTTGCTCGGAAACTTATTTAAAAGCCATTCAAACCATTCAATCGACAACGAAGCGTAGGGCGGAGGCCCGAACTTAGAGGCATGAAACCACAAGTCGAGTGGAACCCTAAGTGAGGGCATCAACAGGATTCCTTGAAGATTCCCTTAGAGGGCTAGAGTTGACAGTGTCAAAATTGGACAAGTTTATAATCGATTTTGCATGTTTTCACACCAAAAATTCAGTGGTGACATCATTTTCTTTAGATGTGCTATCCATTTTAAGGCCTTCATCCAGATTGGAGGAATAAGGGTCATTTTTTTTAAGTTGCTTATTTTTTATTTCTTTGATACCACTTAATAAAAGAAGGTCTCCCCATTATTGAGCAGGGCCTAGAGATGTAGCCCACATTGGGTGAACTTTGTAATCAAATCATTGTGTCTTTGATCTCATGATTTCTTATGTTTTTTTGCTTCATTTTCATGTGGTTTAATTTACCTAGTTAACATGCTCTGTTATATGTAATTTTAAATGCATCCTTGAAGTTAAAATTCCTAGATCAAAACTCAAAGTACTTCACCACATTTGGTGGATGGTAAACGAGGTAAACCATCAATCCATTATGGGGCCTTCCCCAAGGTAATTGAAGAAGGTAAACCATCGGCCGAGATTACGGGGCCTTGGTCAAGGTAATTGAAGAGAGCCCAACCTACGATCAATAACAACTAGCAATAGTATCAAAGAACTTCACATATGGCTCTAGACCACTTGGGGCTACTCTAGTATATACATATTTAACATTGAAATATGTTTATTTATATAAAGTCTATATGAAATTATGTTATTTAATATGGATATTAAAATATTTTGTTTATGGTTGATACTAAATTATTTTTTTGTGATTAATATATTCTCGTTTGAAATATTACATGTGACTTCAACATAGAATAAAGTACAAGTCATGTAATATCAATAATATTATTTTTTCATGTCATCTCTCAATTCCATATTACTTAGTGAAGGAATTAACTTTCAATTATTTTATTTTTTTGTATAAAGTTGAAGTAAAAGTAAGATGAAAAATGAAATATTTTATTTATAATTGACATTGATATTTGTTATTATTGTCTTTTAATTTAATTTATTAATGTAAATATTAATTTATTATTTTTAAATGTAACTTTACCAAACAACGCCTTTCATACTCAAATGTAAAATAACCAACTTGGATCCATCTTAAACTCCATATCTACCAAGCATGAGAGACATCAAATCTCTTGAGATTCAAATAAATTTGATCCCTCTAAAGAGATCATAGATTTGAAGTTCAAATCTATTGAGATTCAAATAAATTTGATCCGTCTAAGAGGATCATAAATTTGAAGTTCAAATGGATCTAAACTGATTTAATTCTCACCTTTGAATAAGTTATATTTGATATAAATACCATTAATTTTCACAAATTTGAATCTTAAAAAACACATATAACTTAACCTTAACTACCCAACAAAAATTAATAAAAATAAAATAATAACATAAAACTTTTATTTCAACATAAAATTATTTGTATTTTGAAAAAATTAAATATTTAAAGAACATTACATTACACCATCTCTCATCTTTATCATAGTAAACTAATTTACTCTTATTTTCCCATTTCTTTGTACACACAAACAAAGACTTAGTTTTTCCATTATATTGAAAAGGAAACCTCTGAGTCTTAATATTTATTAAATGGTATTCAAAAGTTTTAAACAAATCTTTATTTTTAATATTTTATTGTCTTTAAAGATTTTGAACTTAACCTTTCCGTTTTAATATTAAAACCGTAATGTCTTCTATCAATCAGCGTATCAAAATATATTTCCAATTGGAGTGATGATTCACCATTCCACCAATTCAATCAATTGTAAGCATACATAAGTCATGGATGTACAGTTCTGAGTTTTTCATGCTTTAGTCACGCCCTACGTCACACTGTGGACTGTGTGTAGAAGATTAAGCCCACCACACACCACAAACGTTTTCTATTGAAGAATATTCACTTGAATCCCAGACCCACTTAGTCAGCCAGTCACTTCAGGGCATCTTTTTGTCGCGTGAATGGATGGATAGATTTTGCGAGCGATGGAACAGAAGATTTAGAATGAGTGAAGAAGAAACCAGCATCTTAGGTTTTTTATGATGAATTAAAAGGAGAATTTTTGTATTTTTATAATGATGAATAGAATGTCAGTCCACGCCCATATTATCGATAATCAGATACTTATCGATAATTAATAGTCACACTAATTGATTTTGAAATGAAGATGAGCCTCTAATTTTATTGCCAAAACGGTCGCCCTCGACTTTTGAGAGAGGAACAAAAATACTACTGCTCAGTGCACTGGATGGATGGCTTTTCACAAACGCAAGGGATGGCTCAGGGCTGCCCTAATTAGTGTTTTCTCCGACCCCATTAAAATAAATAAGAGAGCTGCCTCTGGTAAAAGGGATGTCTGATGACAGTCAATGGCTCTGTTATCAGTTTTGTTGTTGTTGGGGGCTCTAGTGTTTCTGCTCGTTCTTCATCTCTGGATAGCAGGAAGTGCCCACCGGCGCCGTCTAAGGCCCTGGCTTGCCCAACCAGGCCGAGGTTTATCTCAAGCAGAGCTGCAGAAGCTGCCATGTGTCGAATTCGAGGTCGGGGGATCATCATGTACTGACTCGTCATGTGCGGTTTGCCTAGAGGAGTTTGAGAAAAGCGGGGGAGAGAAATGCAAGACTCTTCCTGCTTGCAACCATACTTTTCATGCCAAATGCCTCGATGCTTGGCTCTCCAAGACTCCCACATGTCCCATTTGCAGAACAACTGCTGGGGACCGCAGAGAATCAGGTCATTCATGTGCTTTGGTTCCCATCAGCTGCAACAGGTCAATTGAGCACCATGATCCTTTCAGTATTTCCTTTGTGCTCCCTCTCTGATGACTATAACTTTGTTCCAGTAATTGTGATTATTCACAACTATATAGGTTTATGATAATTTATGGTATTTTATGGAATATAGACTCACGCTGAAGCTAAATTGATTATGTAAAATATGGTTGTACAGAACACTATGGACATCATCATTTTTCTAGATATTTCATGATCTTAACTAATATTAATTTTGGTATATATTTGGAGAATTATGGATTTCATAGAGGTGTGGTGATTACTCCAACACTTTTTACAGTTCAGGAGATTCAACACTCCCCTTTGCAAAGACAGCGAAAGAAATGGAACCTGAAAAATGGAATCTGGGTCGAAGATCCAAACTCTAATACCATGAAGAGGTTTGGAGCTACACCAAAACCTACAAATTATTGTTAAACTTCCAAACCTGTAAGGTTGGGGCTATTCGATAAAAGTGTTTGATTTCTCCAACAGCATTAACATTATGTAATTGTAATTTTTTAGTATGTAATTGTTGAGCAGTGATTGTATTATTCTATGTAAATTATTCTACAAGGGTTTATTTTCTTCTGTGATTCCGTGGAAAGTGAATCAGAGAGGAATGCAAGGTTAGCTTATCATCTGGTTTTCTTTCCAAGTGCTGGGGAATGTGGAATGCTTTTGTTTAATGCAGCCTCTCTATAGATTTGGCCTGTCTTGGTCTGTGTATAATCAATGGTATCTGTATAATCAAAAGCTCAACAGTATTACAATTAATTTGTTCTTTATAATACCCTGAGTTAATTTGCACAGAAGGCGTAAGTTTCACTATCACGTACAAATTATAGTTGTGCTTGAAATCGTTTCGTGCTGCTAGTTGTTTCTCTGATATCGAATATTCCAAATGAAATAAATTTAACAGTTGGCTCTGTCGAAACTTTAACCATGTTGTGTGTCCATCTTTGACATAATACATGTTAAGAAGTTTATCTATGATCCATATCTCATTAAACAAATTCTTGCAATCCCCGTATTGCTGGAAATGTTTGGCATAGTAAAGGTTAGGGATTTGACAGATATGACCCATTTATCAGAAATAAATTTACTTGTTTAGTTTAGGGAAGCTCGAACAAATGCTGGAGTGCTTGAAATGGTTGGCATAATAGAGGTTAAGAATTTGATAAATGTGTTCTCTTTATCACAAATTTACCACTTTAGTGGACCGAGTATTATTTGGTGCAATAATTTGTTAGTGGATATGTAAACTTGATTCTGTCACATTATATGTGGTTTTGGGCTCAGCTTTATGGGTTTTTATGGTTTTGACCATGATAATGCGTATAACTGTTGCATAATGAGTTCGTGAATTTTGCATGGTACCACGTATCTGTAAAGTCGAAGTGTGCAGTGTGAAGTTCGTTTGAACCCATATGGAGTTTGTGACTCAGAACCGTGTGGAGGTCGTGGAAATTTGTAAAGGGCCATGTAAGTAAACGGTTTATGATTTTCCACTATATTTCAAATCTGGTGTGGTGTGGAATCAAGCCGTGGTGATCTAAATCTCAGTAGTTCTACAAAAGTTTGAGTTAAGTTGTCTTTGACGTTTCACAAGTATGTGCACAATTATTAAAATAAGAGCCAACAATGGTAATGCTCTGGTGATTAGAAATAATCAGAAAAAAGTTGAGTGTTTTTTTGGCGTGGTCAAGAAATGCATGAGTTTTAGTGAATGTAATTGGTTGAAAATTGATGAGATTGTTGAATGATGGATGGATTCGATGTGAGATTGCATGGTTGAAAAACTGAATCAAGATAGGGATTGGGTGAGATATAAATGCATGAGTTTTAGTGGATGAAATTGGTTAAAAATTGATGAGATTGTTGAATGATGCATGGATTCGATGTGAGATTGCATGGTTGAAAAACCTAAGTCAAGATAGGGATTGGGTGAGATATAGCGAAGGTATAGATAGCTTAAATAAAGAAGTCTCTAGTGTGTGGTAGTATGGATGAAAATAAAGAAGATGGATGAAAATAATGGAAATGGAGTAAATGGTGTTAAAGTTTAATGAAAAGAGCTAATGTGATGTGTGAATACCTTAAGGTTTTGGTCCAAGTTGTGAAATTTTGTCACATGTAGGTGTATTCCCTTAAGAAGAGTTGTAAGACATGACATTCAGGTAGACAGGCGTGGGAGCATGCATAGTCATAAGGCATTAAGTGTTTGCTAAGGCGCGTGGAGTTACCAATCTCTCGAATGGACCACTTGGAGAGGCGCCAAGTTGGCGGGTGTGCTAGGATCCTCAATGTGAAAACTCAAATGACATCAATGAAAGGGACCAGGTCAATCTTTGAGAGTCAAGTTTATTAGGAATATTGTTAGGGTGGATAACATAAAGTTGAATCAAATTACCTAGATGTTTTTGTGTTCGAGATGTTGAAATTTGGCAACAAGAAATATTGAAAATCATATCAAAGGGATTCTAGTTTAATGTTACCTTAATTAAATTAGAAGTAAATTGTAATTCCACACCACGTGAAAACTTATACTAGTTAACTGAGACACGAAGACTTAGTTAGCTCAATTAATTCGAGTTGAGGGTCAAACTAGAGGCACTTTGGGTGTCTCACTTTTTAGGAGCATTGGTTGAGTTAATTTTGAGTTGTAATTAGTTAACTCAGTTTATTTGAGTTAAAATCAGTTTAACTAGTTATAACTGATGGATGACTTAGTGAGAGGTCTAGTGAATTAAACATGATTTAATTGAGATGCATTGATCAATGAGATAACTTATAAATCACTATAAATAGTTGTTGCGTGTCATTTCTAAGAGTGACCTAGTTGAGATTGGAGTTAAAATGAAAAAGACTATGAGTTGTGTTAGCCCTCTGTAATTTGTAAGATTGGAAAAAACAAACGACACAAGACAACATCAAACCACTTTGGAGTCTAGGACCTAGCCTTCCTAGACTCAGAGAGGGCTCTCTCTCTCTCTGATTTGAATTTATTTTTAATATCACGAATGCTGATATTAGGCTAGTTACAATGGAGGTAGTATTGGTTGATTTTGATTGATTTTGTTGGTTGGATGAGCAGGGCTGCAGGGACTATTCCATTGGGCTATGGGGTCAAAGGCTGGATTGGCACTGTTAGCCTCTCTCATAAAACAATAATAAATCCAAAAATTAAAATAAATAAATTAAATATTAAAAGCTAGGAATTTATGCCTAACCCTTTAGTTTGGGTTGTCCCTCTAAGATAAGAGTTAGTTTAGGTAGCTCCTACATTGGTGTGTGTTTGGTTGAGAAATTATCTCAAGCAAGTGTTCAAGATAGCACGCACTATCTTGAGACATTGTCTCCTCATATATTTAATTGTAACACTACATTCTTTTAATAAAGAGAAAATATGTGAAGAAGCCATGAGGCTGAAGCCTTTTCCGCCATTATTTGGTGTCTGTTTTTTTATGTGTGTTTTATATATTTGTTTGAGTTGATTTAATTTTCAATATGTGGTATTAGAGCTTGTAAGATGCCTGTTTTAAATATGTAAATTTGCATACATATTGTGTGTGCAATCGTGAGTGCAGGAGACTGCCACCAGAACGAAGGATCACATTCATAGCAAGAGCGAATTGAAGAATATACTCTGCGCTGGGAAAAGGAGCATGGTTGTGGCCGTAGCCGGAGCCATAGGCCAATGTAAATGCTTTTCCACGATGTGTGATTGTTGGCATGCTGTGATCAAATTCAGAGCTATGAATTTGAAGCACAGTGATACATTCAAGAGCCACAACATTTGAAGTGTTGTCATACTTTATTTACAAAACCTGATAGTAAGGGAGTCGAAGGCCAGCATACAGTTCGACGGATAAACCGTGAATGAAACAACCACTTGTGCTGGGAATTGAAAACGTCGCGTTTTGGTTGGGATCAGCTTCCAACGTTGAAGAATCCGTGTTTGGGTGTATGGCCACAAAGCAACATAGGAGCCACGATATTCCTTACTTTCACATAGTTATCGAAGCTGACTGTTGTTGGAAAACTAGTACTCATTCGAAAGCACAGATTTTAGTCTTGTTTTTTTGTTTTGTTCCGCCAGTCTTAATTCATCCTTACGGTTATATTGTAGGAGAGAACATAGGATTGTGAATAGAAATCTCCTACCCTTGACGCTACTGCTATTGAATCCCCTCAGCTAAGGTTATTCATTAGATGATATTAGCAGACTCTGTTTTGGGTACTTCCTATAGATTGAATTGCCACTTTTCATAGTTGTTGGCAAGGTTTTACCAACTCTCAATGGAAAGTTTACTGGAATGTCCTTCCGAGTACCCACACCACATGTTTTAGTTGTTGATTTGACTGTTAGGCTTGAGAAGTTTGCTACTTATGATGAGATTAAGGCGGCCATACAGGCGAAATCTGAAGGAAATTTGAAAGGAATTCTTGGTTACACAGAGGATGCTGTGGTATCTACAAATTTCATTGGGGACAATCGATCAAGCATATTTGATGCTTCGGCTGGGATAGCCCTGAGTAACAAGTTTGTGAAATTAGTGTCATGGTATCACAACGAGTGGGGTTACAGTTCACGAGTGGTAGATCTGATTGTACATATGGCAGCTACGCAATAATTTATGATGATAGTTCTTCGTAGTCCATGTCTTGGAATCTTCTTTAGATAGATTTAGGGAGTTTACTTTTTTGAAAAGAAGTGGAGGCATTTTTTTTAATAAAAGGGAGTTAAATCTTAGTGGAAAGGTAGTATACCTTTTTTGAAATAAGTGGAGGTATTTTTTTAATGAAATGGATGATTAAGTTAATGGAGAGATAAAAATTTAGTAGATATTTCTTTGGAGTGATAAATGAGTGGACTGAAAAGTGAGGTTAATGGAATTGTAGTATTGAAAAATTGATTCACTTTTTTTTATAAAGTGATTTTATAAAAAGAAAATTGGAGTAATAAGTTTGATGTTTCAAAGTTTTTTAATTTGGAGAGATGAGTTTGTTTTAAAAAAAAAAAAATGGTGGAGTGAGAGTTTTTGAAGTGAAGAAGTGAAATTCTACTTATAATTTTGGAGCAATAAGTGATTTTGTGGAGTGATAAGGATTCACCTTTTTCTTGTAAATTTGGAGTGATCAAAAGAAAGCTCATTGTTGTAGGAGGTTGAGTCTGTTTTTGAAGTCATTTTTCTTCCAAGAAGTTATGAAACTTGGATTCCATGAAGATGTTGTGAAGCTGAACGAATATGTACTCCAAAATTAATAAAGACATATTTTTTGGTACTTGTGTCCTAGATCCGCCCGAAATTGAATAAGGGGATATTAGGTACACCATGTGTATGTTTGAGACGGCGAGTGTTTTTATGGCTTCATACTATTTCTTATGATTTTTGTCTAGTTTTGACACATAAATGATTTCATTTAACACATACATAAAGTTCAATACAAACAAGCACAACATATGTAACAAAGTAGCTACAAGGAAGGATAATTAAGTTCAACACATGCATTTGCGTCACTACAACAAATAATCAAAGTTTTCAACATCAGCATTCTACCTCAACAAGCAAATTAACTCAATACAATCAAGTTCATGAATATGCAAACTCCAGCATTTCAAAGCAAAGTCGACATCACTACAATCAAGTTAATGAATCTTTAAACTTCAATGTTTCAGAGCACATTCTACTCAACATTTTTTGAACTTGTAATCAAACTCAAATTGCATTGAATTGTAAGGGTGCATTCTTGGTTGAAACCAACACCCAAGTTTTGAATTGAGTCAAATTGAATTCATTGTAGTGAGTCATTAAAATCATTAAGAGTTTTTTGGTGCATTTTCGACAGTGTTTGACACCCTTTATTTAAGAAGAATCAAGTGAATGCACAAGTTTTAACTCTAAAGAAAACCAGCAACAAGTTCACATCTCCTACAAGCGAGCGTGATTATTCATTCAAGCAATTTTCATCAAGTCAGTACAAAGTTCAAACCATCAAGCGAGCCAGTGTGAAGTTCATTGCAACAACTATCAAAGCAACCAAACAAGTTCAACTCTAACACCAATCAAGCAAGTTGAACTCTACAGCAAGTGAGCGTGAGTTCCAGTAAACTTGAAACAAGAGAAACAAGTTTCACCAAGCAAGAGATCCAGCAAATTCTGAAGCAAACGAGCATGAGTATTCATTCAAGTGGGCGTGAAGTAATCAAGCAATTCAAGTGAATGTTCAAGAAAAGAGATCATCATCAACCGAGCCTGAATTCAAGAGTTCAAGCAAGAAATTTCTACATCTCTAGCAAGTGTTCCAAGCAAGAACAATAAGCAACAAATCAAGCGAGTGTGCCATTCAAGCCACATAGCAAGAGAGCCTGTCATTCAAGTAACAGAATCAAGAGAAACAATTCAAAGCACGACATCTATGACAAGAGAGCCTGAATTCAAGAGAGCGAGTTCAGATGGTGCAACACATCCAGTTGTTAAAACTTCTTCACAATTTGATACTCTCAAGTGATGAAGACATGGTGCAAATCATCAAAGAAACTCTTGCTGATCTTTCACGACATCTACAACAAACAAATGAAACCGTTGAGTTTTTTCAAATAGAGTCGCAACTACAACGAAATGAGTTGCAAGAGAAGAGTGATGCTTCAGGGTCTTTGAACAATACAACTAAACATGATTCTAAGTCATTCATCCAAACAACTTCAAGTGTCGAAGTTGTTCCAGTTCCAATTTCTTCCAAGCCGATCATCAAGCCATGAGAAGAACTCCAAAATTACATAAATCAATGAGGCTTAGGATATATCAACAATGACACCAACTTGCATATCCCAGATTATTCCAAGCCAATTAAGTTCGTTAGTGCAAGATTTCTTGAACAAATCACCTCAGCAAGTTCTGAGAAAGTTGCAAACAACCAGAAATGCACACAACCTGAAGTAGAATTCAAACTAAGATGTTCTCATTGTCAAAGAACCAGTCATATAAAGATCAGTGTTTTCCCAAATATTCCTCAAAGAATTGTCGCAACCAACAACCATCAGCCACTTTGAAGATACATTATGAATGGATCGATCCTTGGAAATGGTCATCCACAGTGAAAATATTGTCTCAGTTCTACAACTGAATAAAATCACACATAGTGCAGCCGACAGTGAAAAGAAGATGGTACTCTCATGTAGTTGAATGGGGGAGTACACCAGTGTAAAAATCCTAAACCTAAAGGGGGGAGTTCAGGAAAACTTTCCAGAGAAGTGTCTCTCCTTTCAGCTAACAAAGGGGGGAAATGTTAGTGAAATTGACAGTGGTTGTTAGACTGACAGTATCGATGAAACCAGCAAAATCATCCTGTGGGCATCAACAAATTCACCAGTGGGCAGTCGAAAACAAAGTAGCAGTGAGCAATTTTAACACAACAAAAGCAATAGTGAGTTGTTTTTTACATCATCAGCCAGTGGGCGTTGAAAAATTTTTGTCAATGGACAAAGGATGTTGATTTCACGCAAAGGACATATGGATCCTTTTGTAACTTGGCACATGATGGAGTTGTCAAGAAAAATTTAGAGATGACTTAGACATGCAGCTGACTCATTGTCTCTTCAGATTGCAGTTTTTCAGCATCCAGGTTTGGTCATTTTTTCAGGCAATGTTTTTGAGGATCAACATGAGAACTTGGAAGATGGTTCATTGTTCTTATTTTGGATTTATCATTGAAGGGGGGAATGTTAGCCTCTCTCATAAAACAATAATAAATCCAAAAAATAAAATAAATAAATTAAATATTAAAAGTTAGGAATTTATGCCTAACTCTTTAGTTTGGGTTGTTCCTCTAAGATAGGAGTTAGTTTAGGTAGCTCCTATATTGGTGTGTGTTTGGTTGAGAAATTATCTCAACCAAGTGTTCAAGATAGCATGCACTATCTTGAGACGTTGTCTCCTCATATATTTAATTGTAACACTAAATTCTTTTAATAAAGAGAAAATATGTGAGGAAGCCATGAGGTTGAAGCCTTTTCCGCCATTATTTGGTGTCTGGTTTTTTATGTATGTTTTATATATTTTTCTAAGTTAATCTGATTTTCAATAGGCACATCAACATTCAAGAGTATCACAGGGCAAGATAATTGTGCTAAATGGATCTTTAGAGCTGTATGAATAATGAGGTGAAAGAAATAGTAAGGTTTAGTAGTTCTTTAATCAGACTTCAGTAGAAAAGATTAAGATTGTAAATGTAGAAAAAATTAAGGTTCTCCGACAACAAATCTTAATCTAAAATTTCTTATTTACAATTAGATGAGCAGATGTAGAGCAGGGAAAACAACGGAAACATTTAAAACATAGAAGTAGCACATCACCATTTCGACACAGCTCAAGAATCCTGTAAACGACCTTTGATTATTGATGTCTAGCTCCAAAATTACAGTGCTCCAATATATTAGTTCTTACAATGTAGGGGCTAACAATATCCAACCTCTCATAATGGAAATTCAAGCAATATTTAACTAAAACTTGAGTCGGATGTCCTAATATACTTGGGAAAACTGTTGGCAATATGATGCAAAGTGTTGTCCTTGATGGTAACCCACTTGATGAAGATGATGGCAACCTACTTGATGAAGTTACTCCTATTTATTAATGATGTACATCTGATGTATCTACAGAGCAGCTCTGATGAAATAATGAAAGGAATTAAAGTATGTGCAAGAATAATGATGAAAAAGGTATGTCACAAGGCATACGTGATTTTTTCAAGGAGAAGTCACGTATGTATGCGGAAAAGTACGTGTCAAGTCGCGTATGCCCTATTGCGCTCTAAATCTCTAAAACCAGGGGAATTTACCATGTTATTGACCCATTGTTTTGAGCGCTTGATTATCTATTTGATCCCGTCTAGAAATACCATTGGTGTGGTGTGGTTTTGACTCATGGTATTGAAAAAGGCCAAATCTATTTAAGGAGAAGAAATTCATTATGCAAGAGGAAGCAAGTGTCTGGGCTTTAATGAATACTTCACTCTGAAGTTAATCTGTATGGTTGAACTCTGTTCTTAATCAATAGATCTGAATCTTTGATACACCTGTGAATATGATGAAGGTTCAAATATCTAGATTTGGAATTGATGAATCTCTAAGATGATCTGAAAAGAGGTAATGAAGACCTAGCGAAAATATGTTGAAGAAGTCGAAGAAATCTGGGTAAGCTCATAGATCTGGTCTTTTCTGCAAATTTTATCTTTTATAGATCTATACACAGGTTCATCTCATGGAAAGCATGTATATACGCGGATCTGTTTAAGCAAAGGCGCGTATGGGCTGTTAAGGGTTTTCTGAAAAGTGCACAAATGTATACGCGGGTTCACTTCATTAAAAGCGCGTATGATATCTGAAATGATGTTTGCTCAAAGCTGATTGAGTTTCTGCATATCTATTCTGAAGTCTGGGCTATCTCTGATATTCTGGTTATAGTGGTTTCACTGTTCTGTTTGATGCAATGGGAAAAGGATGTTTGTTGATAAGTGAAGGATTGTGTTGAAGCTATTTGATCCAGTTTGAAAATTGATTGAATGTGGTCTGCAGTGGAACTGAGGGTTGAAGCCTTCAGTCTGAAAGTAGAAGCTTTCTACCAGTAGAGGCTAGTGTTAATATCAGGGGGTAGTAGCTCCCTTCCAGGTGAGGCTGGTAAATGAGAGCAGGGGGTTGTTGCTCCCTTCCAGGAGAGGCTGGTAAAAAAGAGAAGGTTATAGCCTTCTGCAGGTGGGTGCCTGCGTGCTGGTATGAGTATGTGCCAGTACATGATTGTAAGAAGTTTTCTTAATAATAAAGATTGAAGACTGAGACAACGACAACGGTGGTTTTCTCCCGAATTGGGTTTCCACCTAAAATCCTGGTGTTCATGTGTGTTTCTTATATGTGATAATTATTCTGTTCTTTCTACACCTGTTTACTGTCCTCTAAACATCTGATGAATAAGTAATGCAATGATCTAAGTCAAGTTTTAAATGCATAATTAGTTCACTGGATATTGTTAGGTCCCTATATCACTAGTATAGTCCCTTATTATTGTTAGTGTAACCCCATTATTGTTATTATTGTACCCTTGTAACCCCCATTTTGTTATTATTGTGCCCTTAAATTATTATTGTTAGGTCGGCTAGGATTACATTGTGGCCCACTAGGATTACATTATGGCCACATGGACTCCTATATATAGAAAGGAGATTTTGTAAATTGTATCATCCAAGAATTGTTCATTTATGTAATGTATTGGAGGTTGCCCCCTCGAAGTGGCTTATTTCTAAGGCGTTGATATCCCTTTTCTTCTATTTTTGGAGCTGGTTACACAACATTTGGTATCAGAGCTTTGGATTCTAGGGTTTCGCTGCTCCAAACAGGTCATCGTGGCATTTTCGCTATAACTTTTTTTCTACGAAGTTTCCGAAGCTGAAATTTTTAGGGTGCGAAGCCGAAATCCTGAGGAAGCTTGTCTAAAAATTTCAGACCTTGGTTCGCAATATTTGCGGAGATATCATCTGTGGAAGTCAGGTCTTTTTTCAAGCTCCTAAACAGGTCATCGTGGCATTTTCGCTATAAATCTGTTTCTACGAAGGTTCAGAATCTGAAATTCATATGGTACGAAGCTGAAATCCTGAGGAAATTCGTCAAAAAAATTTCAGAGCTTGGTTCGCAATATTTTTGGAGATATGATCTGTGGAAGGTAGTGCTTTTTCAGGCTCCTGAATTTCATCTCAAAGAGGTGATCGTGGGAAAAGTTCAATAAATCTCTCTCTGGGCAGTGGATTTGAGTGCCGTTAAAAGTGGTCGCAAGTACACGGACTGTAGTTTCTTGGCTATCAATTTCAGAGACAAAGAATGAAACAGTGACACGTGGCAAGTCCTACAAGTTTTCTCTACTGAACCAGTCCAGAATTAGGTCATTGTGGGAGATTGGACACAACTTTGTCTTGGGGAATCCAAATTAGATTAGACCTGTGGCATTTGAAAGAAGCTTCAGAGGGATACTACAGGGATTAATTTCAGATATTGAATATTTTCAATTATAGAGATAATTCAATTTCAATATCGAGCTCCTCAAAGCAAGTAAAAGGTGTGTATTTTTTTCTCCGAATTGCATAAGTCTTGTTTGAAGAATCAAGTTGAATTGATTCCAAGGGCATATTGTAGAATAGGTATCACACCCATTAAGCCTTCAGAAGGCTCTACCATGACTCATGAAGATGAAGAATTGCAACATGATCTATCAAAATTACAAGAGCAAGTGCAACAAATTTCACTCTCGCGAAAGAGCAACAAAAAATGAAATGGAAGTTTTGAAGAAAGGCGTGGAAGTGAAGAAAGACGGTTTTTGAAAGAAAGGAATGGAAGCTAAGATGGATGGCGTGGAAGTGAAGATGGAAGTTTTCAAGAAAGGCATGGAAGAGAAGATGGAAGGTTTGAAGAAAGGCATGGAAGCTAAGATGGATGGCGTGGAAGATAAGATGAATGGCATGGAAGCTGGCATGGAAGCTAAGATGGATGGCATGGAGGCTAAGATGGATGACATGAAAGACAACATGGAAAACATGAAGAATGATCTAAAAGTAGACATGGAAGGTTTGACAAAGTTGATCCAAGAAATGTTTCATAATGGTGAAAAGATAGTAGAAGAAACTCATGATGAGAACAAAATAAATGTTAATCGTGATTTCATAAACTCTAATGTTGGCGGGAAGAACCACCATATTCCAAAAATGGAGATGAGGAATTTTGATGGAAAGGATCCTGTAACATGGATACTACGGATGGAGAAATATTTTGATCTCCATAACATGCAAAACACACAAAAGGTACGCATTACAACTTTACATTTAGAACAAAATACATTTGTATGGTATCAATGGCTTTATAAAGTAAAAAAAATGTCACTTAGGGTCTTTTTGGTCAATTTTTACGGAGGAAATGATAGCAAATTATGAGGATACAAAGAGCAACACTTTCTTTATCCAATTGATAAATCTCAAAAAAAAGTGTTCATTGGGGGAGCACACTAAGGACTTCCAAAAATTGAATATAAGGGTAACTGATATTCCAAAGGAACACAGGATTGATATCTTCATAGGTACCTTAAAGGATAACATCCAACATGAAGTTCGTGTTTTCGTGTGCTGGAACCTGATTCATTGGAGAAGGCATTTAGGTGGGCAAGAAAAGTTGAATGTAAAATTATGGCAACAAGGAAGCCTACCACTCAATTCTATAAAGAAGGAAGTGTGGCTACACCTAGATATCCACAACCTACAAGGTTGACACCACAAAAATTGGAAGAAAAAAGAGCAAAGGGGCTTTGCTAAAATTGTGATAGAAAATACACTAAAGGTCATAAGTGTCTTGCAAGAAAAGAAATTATTTTACATGGGTGTGAAGAAGAAGAAAATGAACAAGAAGAGAGGGATACACACAAGGAACTTGACCATAGAAAGAGGAAGAAATGAATCCGACCATATCATGTAATGCCACTTTGGCGGGAATTACCACTCACCAGGCTCTCAAGATAGCGGGGACGAATCGAAGAAAAAAGGTAATAATGTTGATTGATTTAGGTAGCACCCATAATTTTATTCATTGTAAGGTAGCCAAGGAATTGAATTGTTTCCTATACCGAGCACCAGAATGTCATGTGATGGTTGCAAATGGAGGAACTATAAATTTCTCTCGAAAATGCCATAATATCAATTTAACCATGGGGGAATATGTATTGAATAGTCCAATGTTTTCCATTCCTATGGGAGGTGCTGATGTTGTACTAGGAGTATAATGGTTACAATCTTTGGGGACGGTAGCTTTTAATTTTCAAGAACTTTTCTTGAAATTTTTTCAGAAGGAAAGGAAGTCGAATTACGGGGTATTGAAGGGAAGCTAGGAAGGATAATAAGCTCTAATGTCATGAAAAATATTTTAAAGAAATAACAACGAGGCGTAATTGCACAATTATTCTCACTAGAAGTTTCGACATCAAAATCATCTATTTCTGCAGATCTCCAACAAGTCTCGGACAATCATTACAAGGTGTTTGAAACTCCCAAAGGACTCCCACCTATTTGTGATCATGATCATGCTATTCATTTGATTCCAGGAAGTGTTCCTCCAAAAATGAGGCCTTATAGATATCCTTACTTCCGAAAGAGAAAAATTGAACGTATCATTGCAGAAATGTTAGAGGCGGGTATAATTCGACCTGTCAAAGTTCTTTCTCGTCTCCTATGGTATTGGTACACAAGAAGGATGGATCATGGCGAATGTGTCCGGATTATAGGGAGCTCAATAAGCTCAACATTAAAGATAAATTTCCCATTCTTGTGATTGATGAATTATTGTATGAATTACATGGAGAAATTTATTTACCAAGTTGGATCTTCATTCAGGATATCATCAAATTAGAATGAAGACTGAAGATATTTCGAAAACATCATTTCAAACTCATGAGGGTCATTATGAAGTTTTGGTCATGCCTTTTAGCCTTACCAATGCACCTTCTACATTTCAAGGGTTGATGGATTCCATTTTAAAACCATTCCTTATAAAATTTGTGCTAGTATTTTTTTGATGATATACTAATCTACAACAGGTCTTGGAAGGATCATGTTGAACATGTTGAGAGGGTGTTCAAACTATTGCACGAGAAACAATTATATGCAAACACATCCAAATTTTTCTTTGGAGTACAAGAGGTGGAATATCCGGGTCATATTGTATCTCACGAGGGTGTTAAAGTAGATCCTAACAAAATTAAATCCATTAAGGAATGGAAATTCCCCACAACCATAAAGAATTTGTGAGGATTCCTCGAGTTAACAGGGTATTATCACAAGTTTGTTAAGAATTATGGGAGAATAGCAGCACCTCTAACGACATTATTGAAGAAATATGTAGTTTCATGGACTCCTGAAAAAACTAAGGCCTTTGAACATCTTAAAGAGGAAATGTCCCTAGCACCGGTCTTAGCTACGCCAGACTTCACAAAAACCTTTATTTTGGAATGTGATGCCTCGGGAAATGGAATTGGTGTGTTTTTAATGCAAGAAGGAAGACCCATTGCTTTTG
This sequence comes from Pinus albicaulis, assembly GCA_034641835.2. Classification (NCBI taxonomy): domain Eukaryota; kingdom Viridiplantae; phylum Streptophyta; class Pinopsida; order Pinales; family Pinaceae; genus Pinus; species Pinus albicaulis. The sequence goes on from CM076583.1 coordinate 35,404,177, forward strand.
AAAGTCGTCGATCAAAAGGAAATGACTACGAAAACCTATTTATGAGATCTAAATGTTATAAATGCGCATTGACTAAAGAAATGGTGAACTTACCTAATGGGAAGACACTTCAAGGTAGAAACTGATCATGATAGTCTTAAACACTTTTTGGAACAAAGAATATCGTCGGAAGAGCGACAAAAATGGGTCACAAAGATGTTGGGTTATGAATTTGAAATAATCTACAAAAAAGGAAAGCTTAATGTTGTTGCAGATGCACTCTCAAGAAATAATGAAGAGGTGGAAGCATTGCTTTGTGCCATTTCTATTATCCAACCATATTGGATAACCTAAGCAAGAGATGAATGAAAGAAGGACAAAGATGTATGGACACTCATTCAAAAGTTGCAGCAAGATCCTAGTACATACGATACATTTAGTTGGAAAAATGATTCCTTATGGTACAAAGATCGCTTATATCTTTGTAAGAATTCCCAACTAAAACAAAATATTATTCTGGAATTGCACACTTCTCCTTTAGGAGGACACTCAGAATTTTTAAAAACTTACCACGGGGTGAAGAAAGAATTTTTTTGGGATGGCCTTAAATCTGATATTCAAAAGTTTGTGGCAGAATGTTTGGTTTGCTAGTAGAATAAAGTTGAGACAATTAAGACCCCGGGTCTTCTACAACCTTTATCCATTCCAAGTCAACGTTGGGAGGAGATATCACAGGTTTACCTAAGTTTGAAGGAAAGAGTGTCATCATGGTGGTAGTTGATAGACTTACCAAGTAAGCACACTTTTGTGCATTATCTCATCCATTTAAAACAATTACAGTTGCTACTACATTTATGGACACAATTCAAAAGCTACATGGAAACCCAAGGGTTATTGTGAACGACAGAGATCCCATTTTTATTGGAAATTTTTGGATGAGTTATTTTCTTGTTTGGGTACTCAATTAGCTCATAGCTCATCTTATCATCCTCAATCTTATGGTCAAGCTGAGATCGTAAATAAATGTTTGGAAGGATATCTTCGTTGTTTTGTATACGATAAACAAACACAATGGTCAAGTGGTTACCTCTTCTTTGAATGTTGATATAACACTTCCTTCCATGCTGCAACAAAAATGTCCCCATTTATGGCACTTTATGGATATCATCCACCCTCCATCACATCATCTTTAAGATTCTAAGGTTCAAGCAGTGGAAGATCACATCGAGCATCAACAAGAAGTTCTCCAACTCTTAAAGGATAGCTTGAATTTGGCACAAAATCGAATGAAACAACAGGAAGATCAACATCGCAGTGAGAGAAGTTTTTATATAGGAGACTGGGTATTTTTACAGCTACAACCATACAAACAAATGTCCCTCGAGCAAGCTAAGAAGGATAATAAATTATCGCCAAAGTACTATGGTCCTTACAAGGTATTGCAAAAGATTGGTACTATGGCATACAAATTGGAGCTTCCTGCTTCTTCACGAGTGCATCCAGTTTTCCATGTTTCATGCTTAAAGAAGGTTAAAGGTGAAAATCTTCCATTTCAAACAACATTGCCAGAACTTGATGAGGAAGGAAAAATCATATTGGAACCTGAAGCGGTCATGGAAACAAGAACTGTGACCTAGATCGATCGATTGATATCTCATCGAGTGGAAGAACTTACCCAGAAGATTCTACATGGGAGGATGAGAATTTTATACAGAAGCATCAAGAAATAATCGAGCGTTGAGGACAACACTTGTTTGAAGGAGAGGGGCATGTTAAGTCCCTATATTAATAGTGTAGTCCCTTATTATGTTAGTGTAGCCCCCCTTATTGTTATTGTTGTACCCCTGTAACCCCCATATTGTTATTATTGTGCCCTTACATTATTATTGTTAGGTTGGCTAGGATTACATTGTGGCCCCATGGACTCCTATATGTAGAAACGAGGTTTTGTAAATTGTATCATCGAAGAATTGTGCATTTATGTAATGTATTGGAGGTTGCCCCTCGAAGTGGCTGACTACAAGGCGTTGATATCTCTTTTCTTATTTTAGGCTGATTCCTAACAGTATACGCAAGTTCTGTAAAGGATATCCA